>CP139506.1:161287837-161594844 GCA_021014915.2 Artemisia tridentata subsp. tridentata
ATCAAAAAGGCGGGATATCACTTGGACTTTATTAGTAGATATAACATGAGCTTTATTTCCCCGATAACATGCTCCCCCTTGAACATAGCTCCCCCTAGATCGTTGCCCCCCCTTGTTCCAAGGCGGGGATACATGGGTCAAGAGCCTCACCTTTGCGGTGACCTAGCTACACAAGAAACAACCAACAACCAACACACAAACAATCCTCACACGTGGAAGTCTAAAATAGGTTAGGTGACCATTTGGATACTTTCAACATGGGTTAGTCAATAGATTATACATACATATATATATTATTAGTCCATTATGACTCCATTATCTATTTGTTGAGCATGGGGACAATTATTTGATAAGTGTATATATATTGGTCTATAAATACTACCACCAAGAACCACACATAATAACACAAAACACAAAGATCACATAAGCATTTTATTTCACACACATAACATGTAGATCATACAATATGGCTAAAGCATGATCCTAACTCTACTTTATTTCCACAAGCTTGTGTTCATTCCAAAGAGACATAACTAACTCTTCAAGGTTACTCCAAATCACTCTTCCTCATTGTCTTGGAAAACCACCCTAGTAATATCCTTAACCACCGCAGTTATCACCAACAAATCATTGTTGATGGACTTGTGGAGTTCTCTCATTTCCTTTCTTATGGAGAGAACATCACCTTCAACCACTTCTTGAGAAGAACAACACTTACACTCACGTGCATGGTTGTCTTCACTTGGCTCATCAAGATCGGATTTGATCTTGGTCCAAACCTTATCCTCCACAAAGCAAAGTTTAAGAAAATCTTTCACAATTGGAATGTCCGCACCGTTAATGCTATTCCAATCGATGCTTTCTTCTTCTTCTGGAGTCATCATTCTTCTTCCATTGTTGTAATGGAATGATGATCCTTCATACTCATCATCAAACTCTTCCATTTTCTTATGAGTGATTAGTGTGTTCAAGTATAGATATGCTAGATTTGAGTGCCTAATAAGCATGTAATACTAACCCTTTTATAGATGGATTAAGGTGGTAGTTAAGATTCTTTTAGCCTAAAAGTTGGTCAAGACATCAAGATCAAGGTACTTAGATGCTTGATAAGATGTTCAAAACATCAAAATCATGTACTTAGATTCTAGATCACATGTGATGGTGCAAGTTATTCAAAGCATGGCATGAGTGTTTTAGTTTGTATTTGGTTAAGATTGGATGATCTAGTTTCTTATGCTAGTTCCCATAATTAATCATGCATGCACCATAATTTGTAAAGCCATGCATGATTCTTCCAATTATGGTTGGATGAGTAAAGTTCCTAAATCATCATTTTGGAGTTAAATGATTCTATCAAATACTATTTAGAACCTACATCTCATCATACATGAACCAAGTGCAAGTATTTCATTTAAGTCATCTCAAGAATGTAGTTGTATGTGTATAGAAATCAAGTGTTTTTTAAATTAATGAATACACAAACTAGATCCTATAAACCATCACACATTGTATATAAAGTCAATATACAGTGCAAGATATCTCCGGTTTATAGTTTGTTGTGTAGTGTGTCGATGTTAATAATCCTTATTTGTTACTTGCATTAACAAAATAAGTTTCTAAGATTTCGGGTGAAATACTTAGCTTATTAAATCTATTTAATGGGTATTTTAGTTTGTTACGCAATACCATACCGAATATAAACCATGAGAATTCTCTTCAACTACGTAAGTAGTTTGTATGTTTGCTTAAAATATTTTCTTTTCTTTCCTACCCTAAACACATAGCATATAATTTTCACATAAATTGAACAAGTAGAGATAGATACAAAATATTCAACACAAGTGTAAGTTGTGATCCGAAATTTTATCTAGTCTTGGTAATTTGACACAAATGACTTTCAATTCTAGCAAATGTGGTAGAATATTTTGTGACAAATTTTCTTATTCATCACACATAGTATAGACATGTAGGATCTAGGATATTATCAATCATTGTTTGAATAATACATTGATAGATATTTTTCCTCTCGGAAAACATTTATTTGAATTTCCTTCCATGCCTTCACATAAGTCCTAGTCACATAAGCACATAAGCTCTAAGAGCGCCTAAAGGACCTTGCAAATGACCATATAAACATCTAACTTATCCTAAAAGATTGTTCTCCTAAGATGTATGTCAACCATGAACACCTAAACCTATCCCAAAAACAATTTGTATTTTTGAAAAATGTCATGCCAAAACCTAGTCTTGTTTAGTTTGTGACCTGAGTGCTCTTTTATTCAAGTCACCAATGACTTGTTCTATAGGATGACCCCTCACTTCTCTCACTTTCTTAGGATTGCCTTCATCTGAAACATTAACTTGTAATGACGAAGACCTTTCTTGATCTTGAACTATTTGTTCATCGATCACATCATCTTCTACTGAAGAAGATGATTTAGGCTCGGGCATGCTCTCATCAAAGGTCACATTGAGAGATTCCTCAATCCTTATTGTTTCTTTATTGAGCACTATGTATGCTTTACTAGTTTGAGAGTATCCTAAGAACACACCTTCATACGACATTGGGTCGAATTTGGTGAGATATTCTTTAGTGTTAAGTATAAGTACTTTACAACCAAATACCCTAAAGTATTTTAAGGAAGGCTTCCTATTTCTAAGTATCGCATAGGGTATTTTATTAATGACCCTTCTAATGTAGACTCTATTGAAGATGTAACACGCGGTATCTAGGGCATGACACTAAAACTTTTGTTGACTGGATTGCTCGTCAAGCATTGCACGACTCATCTTTCGTAACTTAAAATGTATTCTTTCAACAATCTCAAGCGATTGAGAAGTGAACGGGCCCGATAAGTTATAAGATACTCCATGTTGTTCACAAAAGCTACCAAATTGTAATTTATCAAATTCACTACTATGATTTGTTTTTAGTGAAACAATAGAACAATCAAGTAGGTTTTCAAGCTTTTATCTTAATATATCAAATTTTCCTAAGACTCCATCCTTAGATGCTAAAAATAATACCCAAAGTGTAATTTGAATAGTCATCGACAATTATCAAAGTGTAGAAGTTTCCTCCACAGCTTTGGATTGGAGATGGACCATACAAATCTAGGTGTAACAACTCTAAAACCCTATTAGTTGACACTTCTGTAGAAACTAGAAGGGGGGTTGAATAGTTTCACCATTTTAATTACATTTAAATACAAACTTTTAGTTTCTTTTTGTGTCTTTTCAAAAAGCCGTTTGATTCAATAGTTATGTGAAATCTATCTAATGTATATGAACCACAATAGTAATATGTAAAGTAAAGACAAGAGATAAGGAAGAACACAACCAAACCGAGACGCGGAGATTTATAGTGGTTCGGCATGAAGCTCACTCTTTGCCCTACTCCACTCCTTGAGTACCACACTCGAGAGTTCACAATCACTATGTCAACACACTCCCTTTAGGCGGAGTAACCGTACACCAAAGCTTACACCGATTTAACGACAGTAAGTGGAATGTCGAGTCCTAATCCAAGCTAGAACCAATCTTCACAAAGCCCACGTAGCTACACGAACAAGCACTCTTTTCCACTTAGATTTACACACAATCCAAGTCTTCACACGGACGATCACCCCGTCCACTTGAATATTCACCCAATCCAAGTCTTCACGGACCTTTACCCGGTCCTAGTCGTTACGCACGGACTCACACCAAGTCCAAGTCTTCACACACACCGACACACGAACTAACACAAAGTAATAATCTAGATACACCACTTCATGGACTTACACTTTGTCCGTATTTATTCTGGCACACCTAATCACGATTCACACACAAGTCGGATATACAAATTTACAATATACACAATAGAGAGAGTTTGGGGGAAGAAGAGAATCGTAACACAAGTTACGTTTGTGTGTGATGACTCTAACACTTCGTTGATGAATACGAGTGTTCTTCTATTGCACTTTGATATAAAGGGTGTTGATCCCAGTTATTAACTTAATCGAATTCCTTAGTTTGTAAGGGTTAGTTATCTTAGACAAATCTAAAACAACTAAGTATAGAAACTGTCTTGAAGTTTATCAAACACAATGCGGAATCTTGTATTTGATCTTAAGAAGAACTTTATATTGAATGAAACAGTACACAATAACACAAGAATATCAAACTAAACACTTCAATATTATTGATATAATACGAATACTCAAAAGTATTAGGGTTTACAACCTTGAAGTTCTATATAAAGAATCGTGTATATCACTATCTCAATTGTATCTATCTCTATGCCCTAGGACCTCCTTTTATACACTAAGGAGTCCTAGTCGGCTTACAATGACTTTCTATACAAGATAAATCCTTATAGACTCTTTTCTATACTTATCTAGACATACTATACATAATAACCGACTCTAATACTCCAGCAACACTAATAATGAATCAGCAACATTAACTCTTTGTTCTGACAACATTAATTCTCTAACAGCATTAACTTAGTACTAGCAGTACTAAGTTTCCTTCTAGCAGCATTAACTACTTAGAGTATTTTTCCTTGAAGTCTGTCAGCAGTCTTAATATACTATAGCAGTCTTAATTTCCATAAGCAGCACTAACCTTTATAATTAGCAGCAGTAATGAATTGCAATATTTTTCTTGTAATCCCTGAGCAGTCTTAACATCATGAGCAGCATTAACACCTTGGAAGCTTTAAATCCCAACAATCCTCCCCTAAACTTGATATATTCTTCTAAAATCATCAAGTTTCCTTCAAAGCTTTAACCATCACCAGGAGGATGCTTCCAAACACTTTATTGTTCATTCTTCAGTCTTATAATAAACCTAATAAGCTCATCTGCCATACCTTTCATTCATTCCATATTCCATTTGAAGCCTACATTCAAGCATCTTTCCTAATGTAGTCTTTGTGAGTGGATACTTCTTTTCAACCAACATGTAGATATGCATAGCATCCATTGTCAACTCATGAAGTCCACATGTATCTATTAACCTCTAGCTTATCACCTTCTGGTTATAGAAAGGTCTTCTCCAAATTTCATCTTCTACATGAGGTTCAAAGATATTCTTCATATCTCCCCATAAAACATAATCTTGATCAGACACTGGTTGCTTCAATGGTCTCGTTGGTCCATACTTCTCTTTAACAAGCTTCCAAAGAGTCTCCAAATCCTCTCTGTTGAAACTTCTTAACATCTGATTAAACCTGAAGAATATATAAAACTTTCCATCAGCTCTTCTAATTTCATTACTTTCTTTATGCCCTCTTTATATATTCTCCAACCAACAATATCTGGAAGTTTTGTAGCCAAAGGTACAGCATTAATAGTTGGCTCTTCATCATCATCAGAAACCACTGTTATATATTGCTTAGTATCTTCTTCTGTACCTTTGTCATCATCAGCCTTTTGTTTATTATCAACTGATTACTTTTGCTCTGTCTGCTCATCAATTTTCTGCTTCTTGCTGCTATCAGGTTCTATTTCATCTCCTGTTCTCTTAGAACCTCTTACCACCTCTTCTTCATTTTTAGCAATGAAAGTATTTACCCTCTTGAATACCCTGTCAAACTGATCTTTTATCTTTTCAAAACTAAGATTCTTTAACTGACTAGGCTTCCAATTATCCATGTTTTTTAGGTATGTACTCATCACTTTCCTTTGTTCAGCTTTGGTGGGTGGTTTGTTTCTCTTTGCTTCAGTCCTCTTCTGAGCAAAGAGCTTCTTTCTCTTGGCCAAGAATTCCATGAAGAGCTTTGATTTTTTTCTAAGGATAGCTCTTCCTGTTCATCTTGCCACATTCTCTGGGCTAACATGTGGTCTGCTTCACACTTTCCTTGTATGTCATCCCACGAATTTATTAGTGAAAGACTTGCTTCTTCTTCTTCTTTCTGAGCTTGCATTCTTCTTACCTCTTCTTCTTCAACAAAATGATCAGCTTGCACCTGTCTTGCAAGTTCTTCCTTCATCCTCAATGAGTTGTTGTTGTTGTTGATTGAGTGATAAAAATTTCTTCTTAAGTTCTTCAATCAGGATGCCTTTGCCTTTATCCTTTGATGATTGTGAAGTAGTTGTTGATTTTATTGTTGATACTGGTGTTGGCTCTTTAATCACAACTCCTTTTGCCTTAGGTCTTGTACTCTTTAACTTTGTGAGTGCTTGAGCAATAGTCACTTCTTCGTCAATTTTAGTAGCAGCAGGACAAACTTCAGGCTTAGTAGCACTAACTTTGTCACTAGCAGCACTAACCTTTAGAACAACAATATTAACTTCAACAACAGCAGTATTAGATGCTTGAGCTTTAGTTACCTCTTCATCAATTTTAGTAGCAGCAACATTAACTTCAGGCTCAGCAGCACTAACTTTGTCACTAGAAGCATTTGTAACCACCGGTAAATTTCCACTTGCACTAAACTAATACACATTCTAAATAACGAGTACTTATCCATTTTCTACGTATATTTTTTTCTTTAAAGACTAAACGTTATCATTTATTCTGATCACCACTAATCATTAATGTGACGTAACTCACATTCCCAATAAACGTGCTCACACTCAGACCAACACCAACTTGCTCTAAGTTCATTTCAAATAAACAATCTTTATATGCCAAATATAAAAGTTTTCAACTTTTATTTAACACTTTACGTTAATTCGTTAACGTACGATTATTAAACGTTAAAATTAAATGTATACTATCTATTAGAGTTTTTACGAAACCGTAAATTATGATAACTATGATTTTACATAACTAAATCATAAAACCTAAAGTACAACACTCCAAGGCTAATGTACTAGTCTTTAAAGCACGAAAACCTAACTTTACTTTATTTTCCCGTTACAAACCCTAATTTACAAAACTATGATTTTATGTGACAAAATCACAAACCCTAATTAATATGTACATGAATTTTATAAAAATAGAAATGTACAAGTCTTTCAAGCCCATGTACAAGTCCTTAATGCATAAAAACTTATTAATGTGCTCACTATAAAGCACACAATACAAGTCCCATATGCACAAGCCTTAAACAAGATTTTATTATACTTTATAAACACTAAGCACAACACCCTAATGCCTAAGGTACAAGTGCTTAATGCATGAATTTAAAAACTATACTTTTATTAAATCTAAACCTAACCAAACTTACTTAAACATAACTAAGACCTAACTAAAGACACAAACCAAGTTTCTTATCAACTTACACTTATGTACAACATCATCAAGCTCAAGGTACAAGTACCTTAAGCCAAATCGTAGCCCTTGTTCATTTCTTGTCCAAATCAAACCAAAATTAAGCCAAACTAGAATCCTACTAGTTCTAACTTAACTAGATGTAATCTAAATCATATCTAAGCATAATCTAGACCATATCTTATCTCTTACACCATGTCTTCTAGATTTTCTACACCATGGTCAAAGTTCTCAAGCTTTTTCCATGGTTTTGTTGAAAACCATTCGAAAATCCCACAACATCACAACATCATATCTAAAACCTATATTTTCCTTGATCCTATGTCTCTTATCTTCTTAACAAGATCTTGCAAGTGGCAACATGCATTAAATGAAACCCTAGAAATCTTGCCTATAAATATCGACCTAAATCACACCCTTTCATCTCATCCCTTGTTTTCTAACCCAAACTACCCACACACACACTTACCTACTGAGTTCTAAGTCCAAGAGAAGGAGGAGGAAAGTTTGTATAGGAGCTTGAAGCCTTGAAAGGCTTGGTTCCAAGTTTGAAGTCCCTTTTGTCGATTTTTTTTCTAGTCGGGTTCAATAAAGATTAGTAAGTCTTTTTAGCCTTTACAATCTCTTTTATACTTATTAGTAACACTTATATATGATAATAGACTAGTACAAAAGAAAAAATCAAGATCTAAAATCATTTCTTCTCTCTTTTTCTTTTTACCGAGAACAAACAAACACCCCTAATAAGTATTATTTTGTTTAAAACTTTAAGCTTTGATATACATGATTAAAGTCATCTAGATAAGCTAGGAAACATGTTAACAAGCCACAAAAACAAGCCATAAGTACCTATAAGGATCAGTCTAGTTTTTCTTTCCTTTTTCCTTTTTGTTACAAACCAACCAAACACCCCTTTTCAATTGGATTTTAAAACCATAAGCTAAAAGCTATAAGCTGAGGTAATAAGCCCTCTTAATAAGCTCATAACCTAGTTTAGAAAACAACAAAAACCTTGCCAAAAGCCCTCAAGGCCTCGACTATTTTTTTTTCTTGGTCACGACAACAAAAACCAAACGCACCCTTTATTGGGCTTTAAAAGCCCATAAGCTAAAATATAAGCTAATAAGTTCTTTACAAATTTTTCATAAGCTTAAAATAACTTATATTGATAAGCCGTAACAAGCCACACTCTTTCTAAATCAAAAACGCGACTAAAACAAAATAAGGACTACGAGTGTAACGGTCAAAATGCTTGGAGGGCCTGTTTTGCCAAAACTCTAATTCTCTTTATCAAAAGGACTAAATTGCAATCTACATGAGACATAGGGGTATAAAGTGTTATATTTGAAACTATAGGGTAGAAACTGTTATTTCACCAAAGATGAAGGGTAAAAGTTGTCATTTTACAAAAGTTGAAGGGTATAAATAGGGTTGTTCACGAGCCGAGCCGAACCAAGCGAGGCTCTGCTCGAACTTGGCTCGAATTGAAACCGATCAGCTCGGCTCGGTTTGAACTTAATGAAACGAGAAGAAAACCATTGCTCGAGCTCGCTTGGTTTAAAACCGAGCAGCTCGGCTCGGCTCGAACTCGCTTGGTTTAAAATTTAGTACAAAGACCTCGAATTATATCACGACTAAAATGATAAAATACACACTTTTGTTTAAAAACGTAACTAAAAAGATTGACGATTTCAGAAACTAGCAATTATCTTGCTTAGCAAATATATAAAAAAAATCATGTATAAGGGTGTGTTTCAGACTTCAGCATGAGTTTATGTTTTTAGAGTTCGATTTTCGAAAGCTTAGTTTTAAAAGCTTTTGACCATTAGCTTTTATTTTAAAAGCTACTTAAAGTATCCTTTGAGTTGAAATAACTAGTTTGCATATAGTTTTATGTTATTTTATATTTAAAACATTCAACTATTATCTTATCGAGTATGCGTTAAAAAAAACACTAACGGATAGTGTGTACGTGTACGTCTTTGGATTTTGGATGGACTTTTAATTGGGCTAAGTGTTATTTGGGCTAAATACAAAAATGTTAATCCATAAATCTAATAGAATGATAGTTACAAGATAAATTTATATTTATATAAATACATACATATATAATATATATAATATATTTATATATAATAAAAATATTCGAGCCGATCAGCCGAGAGGACCTTTGCTCATGCTTGGCTTGTTTGCAAACTGAACCGAGCGGAGCGGCTCGTTTACAATCGAGCGACGGATCGAGCGAGCAATTTCCGAACGAGCGGCGAGCGCTTTGAACGGCCCTAGGTATAAATTGTCATTTTATGAAAGATCAGGGGTATAAACTATCAATACTTGAAACTATAAGGGTATAGATTGTAGCATTTTATATATTATTACGAAAATATATTCTTAAAACCTATCGACTCAGTTTTTGATAAAATGTATATACGGGTTATATCTATTGCGTTAAAGATCGATCGAACATTAAAAATGAATTAAGATAACTTATCATCCACTAACTTTTGAAGAGACTTCAAAATAACAAACATTATCATTTGTACTTCTCTCGTTCAACCGTACACGTTATTCTAATTCCACTCACAGATTCACAAATAACTATCGATAATCCATAAGTTGTACTAATACTAAAAACATTACGAACGTCAACAAATATACTGATACTTGACATATCAACCTAGGTCACGTGTCGGAGCTATTTATTTACACTACTTGACTTATTCAGACTACTGTATCACCGAGGTGAGTTTCATAGCCCCTACTTTTAAACGTTTTGAATTATTTTTGGGGGAGATACATGCTCAACTAATTTCATTTACTTTCACAAGTACTCTAAACTTTTACAGCTTACCATGAGTCATAGCCCCACTTTTACTTGTTTAATTACTTTATAAACTCTTTGGGGGAGATACATGCTCAAATACTTGCTTTGACTTCCACAAATACTCAAAACATTTGTATTCTTATGTAACGCTATACTTTTTATACTTTTGGACATGAAGTGTAGTTACAACATGTGCCTTAATGTGTTACACTTATTCATATACGCTTTATTCTTTAGCAACTGTTTAACTCCTGGATAGAGCCGTTGGAGAGGTATTGATAGTACTATCGGGCTGATGCCCCCACCCTTGGTCCCAGATTCATGGCCTTGGGTTAATATAATCGAGTATTCTTGTGTAAACTTACGTAAACTTGTCATGAGGTTCAGTTGGCTGTTATTCATTACATTAAGTACTCACATATATCGTATACACATATGTCCTACTCATACTATATTTTAGCAATGGGTTGTAAACACATAGGTTGCAAGTTCTGTATGGGTAGAACTTGGAACTAAATGGATTTACAATACCTTTGCTGTGGAAACATTACTTGAAGGCTTTACAATTTAACTAAACTCTATGAACTCACCAACCTTTGTGTTGACACTTTTTAGCATGTTTATCTCAGGTTAGTAAGGCGATAGCGGAAGCATGGATCATAGAGTCATTTGAATGCTTTGGAGACTTAAGCTTTTATCCTTTACCATTCGATACATTTTGAAAACATTTATGTAATCATATACTTTGGCACCTCTTTTAATAACTCTGATTTAAATAATTCGAATGGTAACTTTTCAAAACGTCTCATTTAGAGGTCATTTTCTATACTTTGTGCTTTATATTAAGAAGTAGCACCCAATTGACACTATCATTCCGCTGCGATATTTTGGGGGTGTTACAGCATTAACCTTTAGACCAGTAGTATTAACTTCAACATCAACAATATTAAGTGTAGCAGCATCAATTAACACTTTAGCCACTTCAACCATCTTTTCAACATCCTTTTGATCTGCAACAACAAACTCATCACCTTCAACAACCTACTCATCATCAACCAACTGAGCATCTATCATCACATTATTATCTACTCTAGTTTCCTCCCCTGAAGCTTTGCTTGTATTCCTCCCCTATTTGGGAGCATCCTTCCCTAAGCTTTGTGCTTCATCAGAAGATTCAATCCTGAAGCAGTATCATTCTTGTATAATCTTGTATTTTTGTGAGTTCTTAATCTCTGTCTTCCTTCAAGATACCTAACCCTTCTCTTCAACCTTGTAATTTCAGTCCCTTGAGAAGTTGTAAGCTGTTTGAGATCCAGAACACCCCTTGACAATTTTGTACAGGTTGCCATCAATTCATTTATAAGTTCAATACTACCCTCATCACTTTGGTGTGTGTTACCTCTCCCGAATAGTGCATCATTGAGTGAGTTAGGCATAGCCTAAGACCTAGTTTGAGCATCTACACCCCACATATTTTCCGGTTGGCTGGGACCTTCACCTGAATCAATTCTATTGGAACTTGATTCATTATAAATTGTCTTAGATTGGGTCTTACTTATGTTACCACTGTCCTGCTCTATGTTGGGAATTAAATTCAAGTTGATAATGGACAAAACATGAAAGATGAAGGAGACTTCAGAAGACAAAATATGAAGGACTTATTTTGTTAAATGTTAAATGTCTTTGTAACCCTAATCTCTATTATATAAAGAGATGGGGCGTGTATTTTAGAACAAAGATGTTAGAGATGTAACATCCAGGAAAGGTGTGTGTGTGTCTAGGCGTTAAGTCTTTATGTAGACACCTAGGTTAGAGTTTTTTGATAAGCCTCAAGGATCTTTGATCCCTGTTAGAGTAGGTAACCGTGCTACACTTGATCACGTAGCATTGGGGTTGTTTGTGTTTGTAAGTAGTTGTTAGAGATGATGACGAAGAACCTTGTTATGATAATATTGATTCTATGTTTGAATATTCCGCCTTTGTTATCATGTTCCTAGATATGAGACCTAATAAGTCTCGAGCTTTAAAAGATCTTCACAATTGGTATCAGAGCCAAGGGGCTCGTGATCATGGGATTATACAAGGTTTGATTTGTCGAAGATCGAAGAAAACAAGAAAAATTCATAACTGGTATCTATATTCGTAACTCACTGCAGGGCTGTTTTCAAAGGACGATAACTCCTTCGTTAACCTTTGGATCGGGCTAAAATTTTTACTGGAGTCTCTTCATACATCATGGAATAATGTCACTGGAGGGATCTTCAATTCAAGGTCTAGATCGTCAGGTATGAATTTTTGAAAACTGCTGCAGAGGCGTTTATGAATTCCAAATTTTTAGGGTTTTCTTGATTCAACTTCATGAATTTGGTTCTATTCTTGTTAATTCATCATAGAAGTTGGTTATATGTTGTTTTTTGTCGATTATACATTCAAGAAAGCAGATATGGAGGTGCATATTTACTATTAGGGTTTCTTGTCAACATTTGTTTATTTATTCTTTCATAGAAACCCTAGAATCCACAAAGTGACTTATGGTTTTGCTTATTGTCTTCATGGTATATTCACCTAGATATATTGGTTTTTGATATTGCTACACCGAATTTTTCTAATCAAAGAAGAGTATGGTGTTTGTAAGTTTGCAAGATGCATTATGGTTTAAAGTTGTTCACTGGTGATCGATGATTCAAGAAGCACCATGGTGATCGATCTGTGCTTTAGGGTTTGATTGATCCTCGTTGGTATCTTTTGGGTAATGCGTTAAGGTACTGGTATTTAATTTGTTGGTATTGCTAGACGATTGGTTGCGACTTGGTACAGATAGTTATAGCAGTTTGTACTGCTACACGTTTCTTATTAGTACTGCTATCGAATGAGGTTTGTACTGGTGCGTCTCGCAAGTTTGTATTGCTAGCAATTTGTACTGCTCTCCTCTTTACTTAGTACCGCTCGTTCACGTGTTCACTTTGTACTGCTCGCGACAACAAGTTTGTACTGCTTGTCTATCTTCGACTTAGTACTGCCTTCCAAGGTTTGTACTGCTGGTTTCTGATGACTTTGTACTGCCAGCCGCAATAGTGCATACGCGGGGTTGTTTGTAATGCTCTTACATTCTTAGTACTGCTCTCCAAACTCTAATTCATGCTTTCTATATTCTGGGTTTTCTGGATTCATTGGCTTCATATGATGATGTTATTGAAGTTTGTAACGGATCGACATGGATAGAGTTTTGTATTTGTTTGTATTGGTCAGTCTACATGCATGTTACTGATTTGTTTGGACGGTCGAGGATATAATAAAGTGGACGCTATATTCTTTACACTTTACATATTTCATTCTATCATGGGAAGGTACATATGATAATGGGACGGTGTCCATGCATGCTACGCTGGGACGTTAATCTTTTATATTTCTACTCAATCATGGGACAATGACAGCATTTAATATGAGTAGCTATATACGTGGTGACCTGCGTCGCATTCTATTCTGCTCGAGATTCTTTTTATAGTGGGTCGGTATGACTTGGTTTCTATTCTTTTCTGAATTTGCTTCCAAGATCGTGGGTCAGTGAACTTGTGATTGAATAATATTCTTTTCATTGCCAACCCTAAAGTTGCAAGGAAGCTGTTTATTAATCGAGTCAGTGGTAAAGTGGCAATAAGACTACATAAATTAAGGGGAAGCAAGCACATGTAGCTGATTGGATATTTGGAACAGGTTGGTTCCAACACACACACAAAGGGAAAACACACACAGAGGAGATTTTCGGATTTGATTTGGATTTTGGTTTATGTTCTTAAAAGATTTATGGCTCATTCTTATTTATTCTCATTGGCGAAGAAGATTATTTATTCGTTATTTGACGATGAAGTGGCATTTTTCGAATTTGTTCTTATTATATCTACGAATTGACAAACACTTTAAGGAGTTATATATTTGTGTTCAGTGTCTCATTGAAGATGAGTTTATTGTCAAGAGATTGCGGTCTCCCTGTACATCGGTTTGTGTATACGTTCGAAGTCAGATTTAGTACAAGATATAAGACACAAGGTTGGGTTATTCTACTTCAGCATGAAATTGGTAATGGTTAGTTTTCTTCATCATTACATAAAGCTTACAGAATTGAAGATTCAACAAATGGTTAACATATGGGTTTCAGGGGAAGCTTATTGTTCAAATGATTAACCATTTATATGCTACGTCGAGGTGAAGGTTTTTATAATTGCTCATAGGTATTATTATTGAAGATTTTGGATTTTTCTGTCTTGAGTTCATTTATAAAAGTAAGCATTTTGTGGTTCGTTCATGGAGGACAATTCAAGACATTAGAAGACTAGATTGGAAGTATGGTGCTGATTCATGATTATGAAGATCAAAGTTGCTTACTTTTGTCCCGTAATTGATGATGACAAAAAAGGGAAGAATATTTTGAAGATTTGCAACTTGTAGAGCCTTGGTGATATAGCATGGATTAAGGGGAAGTCGAGATCTTTCATATTTTGGTTTTGTCATTATCAACTAAGGAAGATTGTTGGGAATTAAATTTGAGTTGATAATGGACAGAACATGAAAGATGAAGGAGACTTCAGAAGACAACAAAGATGAAGGACTTATTATGTTAAATGTTAAATTTCTTTGTGATGAACTCAAATAAGTACATTTTATTATCATAATTTATCCTATTTATTTGACTTGTTTTATTATATTATCTATGAGAATCGATACATTAATGTTTACTTTAGTAATTCTCAGGTAAAAACAAGCATTATGTGAAACTTGGCGATTTTGGACTAATTATGGAGCAAAACAAGCAAGATGTCAAAAGCCTACTGAAATCGAGAAGATCAAGCTCGTTCTACTCCAGATACGCCGCATTATACTTCTAACATACGGCGTATCACTATCAAGATTTCACAAGATACAATCCAAGTACATGCGCCGCATACAAAGATCAAGATACGCCGCATCTGAAGACGGTGTACGAATATTCCAGAATATATTAATCTTGGACCCCACGCGAAGTTAAGTCAATGCGCCGCATCTATCTACTCAATGCGCCGCATCTATCCCTGAGGCAGAAACTATAAATACCCCAAGGGCAGACGAATTTGAGAGCTTAGATTTTAGAGAGAGACAGAAACCCTAGAGCCGAATTCAGACGACCAAGCAGCACAAGACACACCTAAACAAAGATACAAGAGCTGTAAGAAGGTCCTGCATGTATTCAATTCATTAAGTAGTTTTGTTTTATTGTTTTAGTACACTTTAGTTCATCAGGATTGATGGGCTTGTGTCATGTGACGATGGAAAATCATGCACTCCCCTTAATATTGCTTTCCCATTAATTAAAGTTTATATGTTGATGTCTTTGGTGACTTTTATTAGTGCATTGATAACCTCTGTGTCTAGCTGAGTCTTGCTTGGGTCGCCATGCCCCTTCCTCGCCTATTTGTTTTAGCGTCTCTTGAATAAATAGGATAGACATAAGTAATCATTAAGGGTTTACTCGCCGATAAGATTAGAGCCAACGAGAAAGGTTTAATTATATACACTTCATATAAAACTATCAATAAAACAAGTGACAAGCTACTTAATTATCAGGACAGGTCTTCTTATTGTCTCGAGTATCTATCTGTGTACGTGTGTGCTAATCTCTGATTCGTGCTCATTAGTTTAGTTTACTATTTAATCATAACCAAACCGTGCCAGTCTCTCAGGCTGAAACCCCCTTGCGTTAGATTAGGTTGTATAGCTAACTTATGATATTAAAATACTGATTAGAATAACTAGATAATACGTTCCACTCTTAGTGATCGACACTCTACTTACCATTATATTCATACTGACCGGGTACACTGCTCGTTAAGTGTATGTGTTATTGATAAGTCGGCTAAATATAAATTTAAAACTTGAGTAGGCATTAATACTGCTAAACCGCAACGACACATCACGCGCATCACTTTGTAACCCTAATCTCTATTATATAAAGAGATGGGGCGTGTATTTTAGAACACAGATGTTAGAGATGTAACATCCAGGAAAGGGGTGTGTGTGTGTATGTGTGGTGTGTGTGTGTGTCTAGGCATTAAGTATTTATGTAGATGCCTAGGTTAGAGTTTTGGGATAAGCCTCAAGGATCTTTGATCCCTGTTAGAGTAGGTAACCGTGCTACACTTTGTTAATACAAATATCGTCCTAAAAATGTTATTTATATTTTACGATCTTTACTTAGTTTTGTTAATGACAATTACAAAGTATATCCTTTAGCAAATTATAAATGCTAGCTAAAGTCTCTTTAAAACACATTTTACCTTTCACAAGTTTACTTAGAATTACATTTTACACATCTATTAGTTTATTTCCTTAAAAGGAAACTTTATTTTTAAAATGATACAATGACATCATGGCATGCATCATACATAATATCTTGGCTAGATCTTCAAGCAAGATAGTTGACTTTGGAAGATTTTGATATGACATGACAAAGGTGTGGAGGATACAACTGGATTTGGAAAGATTTCCAAAACTCTTAGCTGTCATGTTGCTGTCAAGTTGGCGGAACCAATCGATATAAAGGACGGATCCCTTTTATGGGATCCGCCGGATCCGCCGGCTGTTCACCAGCTTGCCTATAAATAGCAAGCTGATCATTTGGACACACCATCACTCATAGAGCCTAACATTCATACTCATTCATTTACATATCATCTAACATTTATCATTCATTCATTTCATTGATCTTTCCTTTTGTAGCAAAGGAGATTAAGCATCAAGGTTCAACACAGAAGTGTAAAACCTTTAGCATAAGTTACTGTGTGATATAGTTGTAGTTCACACATCATTATTTGTATCATTTATCTCAGTGAGTGTGGTTAGTGTTTTAGTCCTCAAAACACAAAGAGTGTAGGGAGTGGTTGTACCCTTGTAAAGAACTCGACATCTAGCTTAGTGTCGGTAATTGTATAGGCGACGTTAGGTTGGTTCTACCTTGAAATAGAACCCGGTGTTTAGCTTAGTACCGGAAAAGGAAGTAAGCGACGTGTAAAGGTTTTCTCCACCTAGAAGAGAGTTTGTTTCTTAGTGAAGGATAACTCTCGAGTTAGAGGCTCGAGGAGTGGAGTAGGGCAAGGAAGAGAGTCCTTGTAGCCGAACCACTATAAACATCCGTGTTGTGTGGTTTGATCTTTCCTCTCTTTACTTCTCATATATATATATATTGTGTGAATATTTGTTTGTGCTTGTTTCCTTTGAAATAACATAAAGTAACAAAGTGAATTAATTTTAAAACGGTAAAACTATTCAACCGCCCCTTCTAGTTTTCCACAATTGGCATCAAGAGCTACGTTACTTAAGATTTTTAAAATATATTGTATTTTAAAACTTAAAACGATCCATGGATTTTAAAAACTTTAAAGAAGGGCAATCTATGCAAAGACCACCTCTATTCGAACCTAATTGTTTTATTTATTGGAAAAATCGCTTTGAGACTTATGTGAAGTCAAAGGATATAGATCTATGGTTTATAATTGTTGAGGGTGATTACAAGGCCATATGTAATGATATTTCGGGTGGTCGGGATGTAGAAACTTCTCTTACTCGTCACAGTGATGAGCAAAAGTAGTTGATTGCCAAAAATAATGAAGCCAAAATGATGCTTTACAATGCTTTACCTAAGAAAGAATATGAAAGAGTTTTTATGTGTAAAACGGCTAAAGATATTTGGCAATCTCTAATTGTCACTCATCAAGGAAACTCACAAGTCAAAGATAACAAAATTGATCTTCTTGTTCAACAATATGAACAATTTGTTATCTCTGAACATGAGATCATTGATAGTGCGTTTGCTAGGTTTAATACTATTATTACATCACTTAAAGCACTTGACGAATCTTTTTCTAGTAAGAATTTTGTCAGGAAATTTCTAAGAGCATTCCACCCAAAGTGGAGAGCAAAAGTGACAGCTATTGAAGAATCCAAAGATCTTTCAAGCATGACACTAGATGAGCTCATAGGAAATCTCAAAGTTCACGAAATGTTGATGGAAAAAGATTCAGAAATAGTTAAAGGCAAGAAGGAGAAAATGAAGTCCATTGCTTTGAAAGCTAGAGCTGAGTCAAGTGATGATGAAGAATCTTGTTCTAGTAGTGAAGACGAAGAATATGCCATGGCCGTAAGAGATTTCAAGAAATTCTTCAGGAGACGAGGAAAGTTCGTAAGACCACCTCGTGAAGAAAAGAAATCCCTTCGTAAAGACCGTGATGATAGAAAAGGCAAGTTAGAGAGGAAGTGCTATAGGTGTGGAGATTCTGGTCACTTTATAGGTGATTGTCCAAAGCCTCCAAAGAAGTTGTCTCAAAAAGCATTTGTTAGTGGAGCCTGGAGTGATAGTGAAGGAGATGATGATGAGCATAAGAACTACGAAGTTGCTCTTATGGCTCATGACACAGAAGAGGTACATTCTGACTCATACTCCTCTATAGATGATGAAACCTTAGAAGTAGAATATAACAAACTATGTGATATAACATTAAAAATCATCAACAAAAACAAATTCTTGAAAACTAAAACAACACTTTTAGAAAATGAAGTGTATTGGCTTAAAGAAAAAGAGATACGAATGGAAAAAGGCAAAAATAGTAAAGATACATGTGTCTCTTGTCAAGAATTAAATTAGAATTAGATGCACTAAAAACCACACAGGAAGATCTCATTAAGCAAAACTCTAAGTTTAAAAAGTTTGATAAAAACATAAGTTGTGCAGATGAGATAATGAAGATGCAAAAACTTCCTCATGATAAAACCGGACTAGGTTTTATGAAACAAGGAACCTTAGGTGACTTTAAGAAACAAACTGTGAATGAAATAGAAACTGTTTCAACCATGTCAGAAGCTCACGGATCCGACGGATCCAAAGTTTTGGATCCGCCAGTTGTACCCAAGGGATCCGCGGGTACAGAAGTTGAACAGAAGGATCTTAAAATGAACCGTACTGAATTCGTTAAGGTCACTAGAAAACCTAGCACTAGTATAACTAACAACAAGCTAAAACCAGCTGTTTCTGTAGGAAGAGGTCAAGCTAAGAATGAGTATAGAGTTAAAACAACTCAACAGAGACCTCAAACTTGGTTTCCCAAACACCCCTTTCCTAAGAGTAATGTTAACTCACAACATCATTATCAAAATAATTGGAACCAAAATATGCCTAGAAACTTCCAAGGTCCCAATTACATGCCATGGAACAACTATCCTCCATTTGCTTACATAAACCATGACAATGTTATGTTTAACCCAAACGGACCCATGAGATATTGGGGACCAAACGCTTGAGTCTTTCTTGAACTTAGGTATGCTTAAAGGTTGATTAGAACCTGATGAGTGGATCAAAGATAGTGGGTGTTCAAGACATATGACGGGAAACAAAAGCCTTTTCTCAACTTACCAAGTGTACGACGGAGGTAATGTCACATTCGGTAGCAAACTTAAAAGTAAAATCATTGGAAAAGGTACGATCTCTCATGACTCTCTCTCTATTGATGATGTTGCTCATGTAGATAATGTAGGATTTAACTTGCTTAGTATAAGTCAATTATTTCGCAAAAAGTATAACGTCCTTTTTAGTGAAAATGGAAGTAAAATACTTAAAGATGGCATAACCGTAGGAAGAGGTGTTTTAAAGAATAACGTATATGTTATGAAATTAGATAAAACACCTAAAGACAAGCTTTGTCTTACCTCTCTGGATGAAAACTCAACTCTATGGCATCGACGTTTAGGTCATGCCAATATGAGGCTAATTCAATCCTTATCATCTAAGGAACTCGTTAGGAACCTACCCAAGTTGAAATATGACCAACACTTTTGTGATTCTTGCAAAATTGGGAAACAAGTGCATAATAGCCATAAGGCTAAAAACATGGTATCTACATCTAGGTGTCTAGAATTATTGCATATGTATTTGTTTGGCCCGTCGGCTATACAAAGTTATGGAGGTAATTTTTACACATTAGTTATAGTAGATGATTACTCTAGATATACGTGGACTAAATTTTTGAAAACCAAAAATGAGGCCTTTGATAAATTTGAAATTCTAAGCAAGAAAATTCAAAATCAAATAGGAAGTAACATAGTATCTATTAGAACCGACCATGGTCGAGAATTTGACAACGAAATCCAATTCGGAACTTTTTGTGATAATAATGGAATAACACATAATTTCTCGGCTCCCCGAACTCCACAATCTAATGGTGTAGTAGAACGGAAAAATAGGACAATTCAAGAAATGAGTAGAACTATGTTAAATGAACAAAACATACCTCAAAAGTTTTGGTGTCATGCCGTAGATACTTCCACATATATACTAAATCAAGTTTTAATTAGACCATTTTTAAATAAAACTCCATATGAACTTTATCGAGGCAAAAAGCCTACATTAGGATATTTTAGAGTTTTTGGAAGCAAGTGCTTCATTCTTAACACAAAAGATTATCTCACCAAGTTCGACCCAAAGTCGTATGAAGGTGTGTTTCTCGGGTATTCACAAAATAGTAAAGCATACATAGTGTTGAACAATTAATGCATTCATGTTATGTTGGTCTGCAATTAATGGATAAAAAGGAATTAGGGTTTAGGTTTGAAAGAATTTTGATCGGATAACAACACTTTTGTGAATGATTAAAAGATATTAACCATTAATCGTTCAAATTTATAAAACAGTACCCTGTATTCTCAAATATAGCAGCAGAAACCTAACCGCACTAAGTTAGGCTTAGCAGCACTAACTTATGCCTAGCAGCACAAAGTCAGTTTCCACTCCAAACAGCTTAATATTCAGCTTTCCATCACGTTTCTCAGCTTATCCTACAAAAGATTAGTCCCAAAAACACAAAACCACAAACATAACACAATTTACAATAATCACATCATCAATTATACTTAGCAGTACTAAGTATAATTGGCAGCATTAACAGAACAGTTTTAAGTAAACTAGCAACACTAAGTATACTTAGCAACAGAAACAATTTATTGATTTAATAACAATACTAATCCTTACAAAACTTTACAAAAACACAAAGAGATAAGAATTTTCAAAGATTTATCATTCGAATACTAACAACCAAAAATTGAAATCTACCCACATCAAAAGCTTTTGTGACTAAATCTGCAACATTATTATTAGTATGAATTTTAACAATTTGAATTAACTTCATTTCATAACAATCTATTATAAAATGATGTCTTATCTCAATATGTTTTATTTTTGAGTGATAAACAGGATTTCTTAAAATGCACATAGTGCTGCTATTATCAATATATATTTTTGTATGCATAAAAATGTACCCATAATCCAGCAATTGATTCTGAATCCCGAGCACTTGTCCACAGCAACTAGAAGCAGCCACATACTCAGCTTCTATTGTAGAATTTGCAACCACAGTTTGTTTCTTACACTACCATGAAATCAATCTGCATCCTAGAAATTTACAACCTTTTGTTGTTGATTTTCAATCCAAGCTAGCTCCAGCATAATCACTATCAGTGTATGCAACCAGATCAAAAGGGGAATCTTTTGGATACCAAAGGCCCAATTTAGGTTGACCTTTCAAATATCTAAAAATTCTTTTCATAGCATTAAGATGTGAAACTTTTAGTGTAACTTGATATCTGGTACAAGCACACACTGCAAACGTAATGTCAGGTCTTGAAGCTGTAAGATACATCAATGAGCCAATCGTTGATCTGTATAAATAGACATTAACTTCTACACCATCTTCATCTTTAAGCAGGGGCTTGGAAGTTTCCAATGTTGTCTTTACAGGCTTCACATCAGTAAACCCAAACTTCTTCAAAATTTCAGCTACATACTTATCTTGACTGATATATATGCCATCCTCCTTCTACTTGACTTATAATCCTAAGAAGAATGTAAGTTCACCCATTGAACTCATCTGAAATCTTTCATGCATTAGCTTCTCAAATTCAACACATAAAACCTTGTTTGTTGATCCAAAGATAATATCATCAACATAAACTTGAACTAGCAAGATATCATCTTTGTGTCTTCTGATAAACAAAGTCTTGTCAATCTTCCCTCTACAAAAAACATTGTCCATCAGATATTTTGACAATGTGTCATACCAAGCTCTAGGAGCTTGATGTAAACCATAAAGTGTTTTTTCCACCTTGTAGACCTTGTCAGAAAATTTTGGATATTCAAAACCAAATGGTTGAGAGACATAAACTTCTTCATCAATTGTCCCATATAGAAAAGCACTTTTCACATCCATTTGATACACTACAAAGTTTTTGTATGAAGCATAAACCAAGAATAATCTTATAGCTTCAATTCTTGCAATTAGAGCAAATACTTCATCATAATGAATGCCTTCTTCTTGAGTGTATCCCTAAGCTACTAATCTTGCCTTGTTTCTAATCACAATGCATCTTTCATCCTTTTGCATCTGAAAACCCACTTAGTACCAATTGCCCTCTTCCCATTAGGCAAGCCTACCAGAGTCCAAACTTCTTGAAGCTTGAATTGTAGAAGCTCTTCTTGCATAGCCTCCACCGAGCTTGGATCCTGTAATGCTTTATGTGCATTCTTTGGTTCTATTTGTGATACAAAACAAGCAAACAAACAGTTTTGAAGGTCTTTGTGACTTTTCTTTGATGAAGGGATCCTTGTGAATTCTTTTAGTTGGAATAGGACTGAAAGGAACTACATCTTCTATATTGGTTAAGTCATCCTTTGCACCAAGTACATCATCATCAATATCAGGATATATTTTTTCCAATAGAGGCATGTTAGGATTATCTGGATAGTCATCCTCATCAAAAGTAAAGCCTTCCTTGTCAGCAACATTAACACTTGGCTTAGCAGTATTAACAGAGTTAGTAGTGCTAGTGTTATTTTCTTCATTGGCAGTATTATCTGATACATCACCCTTTACTTGTTCATCAGTCTGCTTTTCTTCATTAACCACTTTATCATCATCAGAAGATTTTACACCATCTTCTTTATCATCTTTTGGATCTACAGCAAGATCATCTTCTTGTGAACTCTTTGACTCTTGGGTTAAGAAAGGTGGATCAGCAGTCCAAATATGCAGCAAAATATAATCTTTTTCAGGTCTTGTTTCCTTTCCAGCTTGACCTGCATCAGTACTTTCTTTTGTACCTGCATACTCATTATATTTTGTACCTGCAACAACTGGCTCATAATTCATAGTCTTGGTTAGTGAATCAATATTAAACAGCCAGTTTGGTCCACTCCCTACAATATTAGATGTACTCTCACTAAACCTAACATGCAAGTTCTCTTCCATTTTCCTTTTCCTGGTCCTACTATTGAACACTCTAAAAGCTTTGCTATTCATTGAGTATCCAACAAAGAATCCTTCATCATCCTTGCCATCAAACTTGCCCAAGTGATCTATGGTATTCAAGATAGTAACAGGACATCCAAATGGTCTTAAGAACTCTAGCAATGGTTTTCTACCATGTAAAAGTTCATAAGGGGTCTTGTTGTGAGGCTTAACTACTTTCCTTCTATTATGCACATAGCAAGCAGTATTGACTGCTTCAGCCCAAAAAGTAGTAGGTAATTTAGAATCAGGTAACATTGTTCTAGCAGCCTCAATAATTGTCTTATTCCTCCTCTCAGCAACACCATTTTGTTGAGAAGTTCTAGCTACACTATACTGTCTCTCAATACCTTTCAACTCACAAAACTGGTTCATATCCCTATTCTTGAACTCAGTTCCATTGTCACATCTTATCACTTTAACCTTATGGTTAACTAGGTTTTCTATCCTTGTTATGAAAGCCTTAAGAATACCACTGGTTTCATCCTTAGTTGCTAAAAATAAAACCTAAGTAAACCTACTATAATCATCTGTGACAACTAGACAATACATCTATTTCATAAAACTTTTCATAAAAGTTGGTCCAAATAAATCCATGTGCAACATATGTAAAGGCTGACTTATAGAGTTCACTGCTTTGGTCTTACAAGAAGCTCTGTGTTGTTTTCCCTTCTGACAAGCAATACAGATTTCAGTACTTTCAAAAAATTTTGAAGGGAACCCTCTTACAAAGTTTCCCTTAACCAATTTATTAATTGTTTTGAAATTTAAATGTCCAAGCCTTCTATGTCAAAGCTTAGATTCATCAGATGTGGCCATTTCAAAGAGACAAGTCAAACCTCCTTTGGGAACGATATTCTTTAAATGAACAGTACTGTATATGTTGTCTGTTCTAGGAACCTTAAGTAAAACATGACTTTCATCAAGCAACTTCAAGTCACGAGATAAGACAAAATATTCAGTGTCAGTAAAAAGAACACTGTTCTTTTTGGCACACATTTGTGAGACACTCAAGAGGTTAAACTTAAGCTCTTTTACAAAGTACACATTATCAAAATCTAATTTACCAGTTTTTATTGTACCTTTGCCTGTCATTTTCCCTCCTTTGGGACTACTCCCAAAAGCAACATATCCTCCATCAATTGCTTCAAATTCGGTGAGATATGAAATATTTCCAGTCATGTGCCTCGAGCATCCACTGTCAAATACTCCTTTATCCTTTAATTCCACCTGTGGATTGCCCTGCACATAAAGTAATAAAATCAGTTCATTTTGGGGACTCAAACCATTACTGACTTGGATCTGCCTTGTGCATCAACGTAATTGAATTTCTTTAAAACTATTGATGCACTGCTACTTCTGGAAACATGATCTAAAACTTTAATTTTTGGGTTCCAGACCAAACAAGCTGAGGCCTTAACAGCATAAAAAGGATTTCCCAAAATAATATCAGTTATTGCTTTTGGCTTAGCAGTTGAAACTACTGCTTTTGCCTTAGCAGTACTGTAACACCCCCAAAATATCACAGCGGAAATTAATATCATTGGGGTGCTACTTATTAGTACAACAGTTATAATCATAGAAAATGACTCCAAATGAGACAATTTAAAAGTTTATCATTCGATCAAAATAAAACATCAGAGTTACAAGGGGGTCCCAAGTAGTTTTAGAATACATAATATGTAAACATTAAAGTTTTTAAAAGTTTATCGAATGATAACAAAATGAAAGCGATCAAAACATTCTCCGTGCGACTTCGTGCTTGCCAAATACCTTAAGGACCTCAGATAAAACATGCTAAAAAGTCAACACAAAGGTTGAGTGAAATTCATAGGTTTATAAATAAATAATGGACCACAAGATTTCAAGTTTAAGAGACAATTGATAAAGCAGTTATTATTGCAATAAGCTCATGACACTCAAAACGTTAACTGGGTGTATCATAGAGATGATAATAGAGCTCTGGTAGGTAATTTGCCATTTTACCTAGGTATTAAAATATAGTGAGTTTGTGATATCCATCTGATCAACACAAACGGGATTCGTCAATCCCAATAGGCCTATTCATAATATTCGCGCTCACATGGAAATGATTAATGGTTCATGATGCTAGGGACTTATTTTTGGAAATAATGGTACTTAGGCAATAATACATTCAGGTAAGCATATAGTTCAAAGCACTTGTGACCAAATTGTAAAATAGTATGTATCTCCCCCCAATGGGTTTATAAACAGTTTAAAGAGTTAAAGTGGGGCTATGAACTCACCAAATATCAAATAGCAAGATCTAAGTAAGAAATGAGGAAACCAATACGTCCTACGAGCAACCTAAAAATAATATGTTGCGTCTTAGGTCTTTAAAATAATAAAATATGGATGCTAGAAAGTTTTATATTTTTATTATATCAATCATGCAATTGTACATAGAGTTTTTAAGGTTTATAAAGTGACAGCGACTAAAATTGACAAGTTAGGAAAGTGTTACAAGCCCTAATATATAATTTGTCCGAGGTTCGGGTTTTTATGTTATTTCTATAGTAAAAAATCCTATTATGTCAATATGTGGTTAAATTGTCCAAAGATAAGTTATCAGGTTTATTTCTAAAAGTGGGTCCTACCACTTCGGGTAAGTGTAAAATTAATGAATAAGTGTTTGTAGAAATTTATAATTTATAAATTTTTAAGTTACAAAATAAATATAATCATTTTTTTTAATGTTTATAAGTTTTATAAAATATGTGGGATCATTTTCAAACTAATTTTGATGAATTAACTAGTTTTTATATAAAGTGCAGTTTTTAATAAAAAGTTGGTATTTAATATTAAAAATCTCATATCTCCTAAACCGTAAGGAGTTATACTTCAAATTTTATATTTCCAAAAAGATATTTATGTGTACTAATTATATTTGTGGGTCCCACTATTCTGAAAATTATATAACTTAAGTGAAACTACCATTTTACCCTAATATGTCAAGTCTGATAGGGACCGCACCTAATAGTCCCACCGTTTTTGCGATAAGTTGAGTTCCGTAACTCCTTTTTATGAAGGGCTTTCGGTTATGTTAAAATTAATGTGTTAATTAAAACTTTTATGTTTTGTGCAACAAATGGTTCAATACAAATTTTTAGACTTCTTAGCCATTCATATCTGGTGTGCGTTTTCCGACGACCTTTGCCGTTTATTTTCTAATTAATTCATCGGGTATCATCTCACGACTATATACCCGGGAAATCGAAGCTAAGAGATAGATCTACACCCTTATATTTTTACCTAAGTCTCAAAGTGTACTGATTAAGTGCAGTAATTATGAAAACAGTCCCTGGTCCAAATGGTCTTTGCAAATCTAGCCCCAATGATAGTTTTAACCATTTTAAGCTATGTAAAATACATAAATTAATACAACAAGTATATGAAACATGAAAAATACATAAAATACAAATGACATCAGATTTGAAACAGAGAGTATGAAGTGGTTCCTTACAAGGGTGGAATGGAAATATAAGAAAAATCAAGATGAAAGAGCACTAGATCTTCAAGATGAGCACATAAACAAGCCAAGAAATTTGATGGTGATGTTGTTTGTGTGTTTATGATACCACGAAAACAACAAGAGAGGAAGAGCAAAACTCTTCTAGTTTTGAGATCTAGAATGAGTGATATCAAGTTAAATGGTTTTGTTTGATGGTTTTTGTGTTTAGTTGGAAGACAAAATAGAGAAATAAAGACAAGTGTCTTAAGACACACTCACAAATCGACCACCTCATTTGTGAGGTGGTGAGATTTGTCTTATTTTGGTGTTATTTTATTTAAGGTGTATTGTTTAGTGTATAGTTTGATCCCGGTAATTTCAAACGTGGAGTTTTAAGACGTGAAACTTAAAATTGGGTAACGTAAAAATACAAAACATATAAAAATACTAAAACTTGACATCAAAACCTATTTTAATATTTTAAGTGATTCTTGGGCTTGTTGAGTGATTAATTGGTGTTTAAATATTTAAACCGCGCAAAACGCAAAATGTGCAAAGTTTAGCTAAAAGTGAAAAAGTAAAAATAGAATATTTAAAATATGATTGTATGGAACCAAAATGCATAATAATATATATACTGAGTATTTTCAGGTTTCGATTTGAGTTAGATGTACGTTTAATGACATACGTGAAATAACCTATCTAGTTACTCGCAAGAGTAAATTTACTTAAAATAAAATATTAAGTGTAATTAAATAATTAAATAATGACCTGAAAATTGTGAATTGTTACAGTACCTAATCCTTAAAGGGAATCCCGTCCAGGGATTCAGTTCGAGTTAGATGTCGATGATGTGTTAGTGAAAAGGTGTCGATATTTCCGACGCATCTGGTCTTCTATTTCCCAAGTGTATTCCGGTCCTCGTCGAGAGTTCCAACAAACATTGACAAATAAGGATATGGCTCTGCTTCAGTCGTTTGACCTCTTGGTCCATGATTTCTACAGGTTCTTTGATGAAATGAAGTATGTCATAAAGTTGAATCTCCTCTAGTGGAATGTCGAGGGTTTCTTTTGATAAGTATTTCTTCAGGTTCGAAACGTGAAATGTGTTGTGTACTCTACTGATTTATGGTATAAGTTCGAGTTGGTAAGCTACCAGACCATCTTCAGCCAAACTTTTGAAGGGTTCAATGTACCTCGGGTTCATTTTTCCTTGTTTCTCGAAACGTATCACGTACTTTCATGGCGAGACTTTCGGCATGATTATATTTCTAACCTGAAATTCTAAGGGATTACGTGTCACATTGGCGTAACTCTTCTAACGACTTCGTGCGGCTTGCAGCCTGTTGTTTGTGGGTGTTGCTCCTAAGCCCTGATACGTACTAACGATTAATGTAGATGGGACAACCACGGAGGCGTACTAACAGTCGAAAGAAGTAGATATCAATGTCATGGAAGAAATGATACTCACAACAAAAAAAAAAAGGAATAACAATACAATTGAAAGAGCTAATGAATCATAAAAATAGTAATGTGATTCTGCCGTGTGTAATATTTAGGAGCAAAGATTGCTTAAAAATGATAGATTAAATATCTTTATGAACAAAGGAACAAACCATTATTGATCAATGCAAATGAAGGAATTGATGAATAACAATAATGGATCAAAATTAGATATCAAGAACATTCGTGCTTATCATGAGCAAAGAGTGCTCAAAAGAAAGATAGGTATTTGTACGAACAAAGAAACAAACCATCACCAACCAATGTAAATCGAAGGATTAATGAATTAAAATAACAATGAATAGATTTAGATATCAATATTATTCGTACTGGTATGAGCAAGGGGTGCTCGAAAAAAAGATTCGATATTCGTACGAACAAAGAAGCAAATGAAAGGGTGTGTAAAAGAGAAGCCAATGACTCAAATTTACGCAAATAGAAGAATCATAATTTATCAAAATAGTAAAGAGAAGAGATATAGAATATCACCACGAAGTAATTCAATTAACTGAGAGAATCAATCAAATCAAACTAATAGCCAAAAGAGGCCAATACTGAAAGACAGAATTCTAAATGAGGTTCAATAATAATGAGACAGACAATATTCATTACGAATGTCAAATGAGAATTAATAATGAAAATCCATATCTGAGAAGGATAATAAACATCATGATTGTTAAGAGAGATTAAGTGAAATGGACAAGAATTGAGAAAGCAATAAGCATTACAATATGTTAAATGATAAAAAATGAGATAGACAATAAATGTGAAGGCAAACGATAAATGAGGAAGACAATAAATGTCACGAAGGAGATCAAACAATAAATGATGAAGTCCATAAATATTATGAATGTTAAGTGAGAATAACTGAGAAAATCAATAAATGAGAAAGACAATATGCATCTCGAATGCTAAATGAGAAGAAATGAGAACGAACAATAAATGAGAAAGACAACTAGCAGCACGAATACTAACTGAGAGTAAACAATTAATGAGAACGGCAATAAATGACAAAGACAATAAGTATTGCGAATGCTAATTGAGAATTAATGGGGACCAACACTAAATGAGAAAAGCATTACGTTGTAAGCATGCCTGTTAAATGAGAACAAACATAAAATGAGAAAGACATTGAGTATTACGAAACTTGATTGAGGATAAATGAAAACAAATAATAAATGGTAAAGTCACTAAACATCACGAATGTTGATTGAGTAAGATCCTTATTTGGCTCCTCGAGCTTTACTCTGCTCCAACGAGACTGTAGGTTGGCCATCACAGCTCGTTTCTGTTGACGTGTAATATCTCTCATAATGTGCCATGTGTGTCACCAGCGATGGGATGCTGTGGTGGATGGGCTCTATGGTGATAAACTCTGGTCGGGTGGGAGGAGTAGGTGTAGTAGTGGTTCTCCTCCTCGTCTTCTGATGTGTTTTTCTTCGAGTGAGTGATTTTCTGGTTTGGGTTCACACTCCATAGCCTTGTCCTCGAATGGCTCTGTCTCACTATCGGACATCAGTATGTAGGTTGGTGAAGTGGGTGTCAGAGTGGTGGCCGACAAGTTCTCAAATTTGTCCTTGGAATCGAAAGAAAGCATTAGGGTAAACATTGTTGTCAAGTTTCGGCGTTACCTTCCTGGCAGCGTAATTCTTCAAAACCTAAAGGAGTGAAAAAGAATGAGATATTATAAAGTCGTGTTCCAAAAGTAGGTGTTCCAAAGCGGTACGTTAAATTCAAGTTCTAATCAACCGGCGTGTCTTTAGGTGATGGTTTACGAGGCGACGTAGATGTTCCATGAGTATAGGTAGAACGTTCAAACTCGCCTCTGGAGACAGATAGTAAAAAAATCGAGGGAATTCGATAGACTGTAACGGGTTTGTGTAAAACGATGTTATGAAAGATCATGAAAAGTTTTAGCGAATCATGGAATTACTCGCAATGTTTTAAAATTAATTGAGACCATTGTTTTACTCACAATGTCTTGAAAATAAATAAGATCGTTGTGTCATCCATAATGTCTTAGGAAAGTTTTAGAGATCATTAAAATGTAAGTGTATGTATGTGATCGGGGAAAACAGGGTTTGACCTGAAGTTCTGGAAACGAGTATAAGAGATCAAAATCAATCAAACATTTATATAATTAATCTTTTATATAAATAAATTGTGAACAAAAGTCAAACAAGTGTATATATAAATAGAATAATGGTGCATAAAATTGTGCATAAGTGTTCGGAAAGTATATGCGCATGGAGAGTGTAAGGCAATGCAAAGTGGGGTAGTTAAAATATAAGGAGTGGTTATAGTCTAGGTCTAAAAATACGGCCTGGTTCTCTATAATCATGGCTCTGATACCAATCTGTAACACCCCCAAAATATCACAGCGGAGAGTAATATCATTGGGGTGCTACTTATTAGCACAACAGTTATAATCATAGAAAACAACTCTAAATGAGACGTTTTAAAAGTTTATCATTCGATCAAAATAAAACATCAGAGTTAAAAGGGGGTCCCAGGTAGTTTTAGAAAACATAAAACATAAACATTAAAGTTTTTAAAAGTTTATCGAATGATAACAAAATGCAAGCCATCAAAACGTTCTCCGTGCAACTTCGTGCTTGTCAAATACCTTAAGGACCTGAGATAAAGCATGCTAAAAAGTCAACACAAAGGTTGAGTGAAATTCATAGGTTTATAAATAAATAATGGACCATAAGATTTCAAGTTTAAGAGACAATTGATAAAGTAGCTATTATTGCACTCAGCTCATGACACTCAAAACATTAACTGGGTGTATCATAGAGATGATAATAGAACCCAGGTAGGTAATTTGCCATTTTACCTAGGTATTCAAATATAGTACATTTGAGATATCCATCTGATCAACACAAACAGGATTCGTCAATTCCAATAGGCCTATTTACAATATTCGCGCTCACATGGAAATGATTAATGGTTAATGATGCTTGGGACTTATTTTTGGCAATAACGGTACTTAGGCAATAATACATTCAGGTAAGCAAACAGTTCAAAGCACTTGTGTCCAAATTGTAAAATAGCATGTATCCCCCCCCCCCAATGGGTTTATAAATAGTTTAAAGAGTTAAAGTGGGGCTATGAACTCACCAAATATCAAATAGCAAGATCTAAGTAAGAAATGAGGAAACCAATACGTCCTACGAGCAACCTAAAAATAATATGTTGCGTCTTAGGTCTTTAAAATAATAGAATATGGATGCTAGAAAGTTTTATATATTTATTATATCAATCATGCAATTGTACATAGAGTTTTTAAGGTTTATAAAGTGACAGGGACTAAAATTGACAAGTTAGGAAAGTGTTACAAGCCCTAATATATAATTTGTCCGAGCTTCGGGTTTTTATGTTATTTCTATAGTCAAAAATCCAATTATGTCAATATGTGGTTAAATTGTCCAAAGATAAGTTATCGGGTTTATTTCTAAAAGTAGGTCCTACCACTTCGGGTAAGTGTAAAATAAATGAATATGTGTTTGTAGAAATTTATAATTTAAAAATTTTTAAGTTACAAAATAATTATATTCACTATATTTAATGTTTATAAGTTTTATAAAATATATGGGATCATTTTCAAACTAGTTTTGATGAATTAACTAGTTTTTGTATAAAGTGCGGTTTTTGATAAAAAGTCGGTATTTAATTTTAAAATTTATGTTTCTCCTAAACCGTAAGGAGTTATACTTCAAATTTTATATTCCTGGAAAGGTATTTAAGTGTACTAATCATATTTGTGGGTCCCACTTTTCTAAAAGTTATATAACTTATGTGAAATTACCATTTTACCCTAATATGTCAAGTCTGATCAGGACAGCACCTAACAGTCCCACCCTTTTTGCGATAAGTTGAGTTCCTTAACTCCTTTTTATGCGGGGTTTTTGGCTATGTTCAAGTTAATGTGTTACCCACAACTATTATATTTTGTGCAGCCAAGGGTTCAATACAAATTGTTAGACTTTTTAGCCATTCAGATCCGGTGTGCGTTTTTCGATGACCTTTGCCGTTTATTTTCTAATTAATTTATCGGGTATCGTCTCATGACCAAATACCCGGAAAATCGAAGCTAAGAGATAGATCTACAGCCCTATATTTTTACCTAAGTCTCAAAGTGTACTGATTAAGTTCAATAATTACAAAAACAGTCCCTTATCCAAATGGTCTTTGCAAATCTAGTCCCAATGATAGTTTTAAGCATTTTAAGCTATGTACAATGCATAAATTAATACAACAAGTATATAAGACATGAAAAATACATAAAATACAAATGACATCATATTTGAAAAGGAGAGTATGAAGTGGTTCCTTACAAGGGTGGAATGGTATAAGAAAAATCAAGATGAAAGAGCACTAGATCTTCAAGATGAGCACATAAACTAGCCAAGAAATTTGATGGTGATGGTGTTTGTGTGCTTATGATACCATGGCAACAACAAGTGAGGAAGAGCAAAACTCTTCTAGTTTTGAGACCTAGAATGAGTGGTATCAAGTTAAATGGTTTTGTTTGATGGTTTTTGTGTTTAGTTGGAAGACAAAATAGAGAAATAAAGACAAGTGTCTTAAGACACACTCACAAATCGACCACCTCATTTGTGAGGTGGTTAGATTTGTCTAATTTTGGTGTTATTTTGTTTAAGGTGTACTATTTTGTGTATAGTTTGATCCCGGTAATTTCAAACGTGGAGTTTTTAAGACGCGAAACTTAAAATCAGGTAACGTAAAACTACAAAACTTATAAAAATATTAAAACTTGACATCAAAACCTATTTTGATATTTTAAGTGATTCTTGGGCTTGTTGAGTGATTAATTGGTGTTTAAAAATTGAAACCGCACAAAACGCAAAATGTGCAAAGTTTAGCTAAAAGTGAAAAAGTAAAAATAGAATATTTAAAATGTGATTGTATGGAACCAAAATGCATAATAATATATATACTAAGTATTGTCAGGTGTCGATTTGAGTTAGATGTACGTTTAATGACGTACGCGAAATAACCTATCTAGTTACTCGCTAGAGTAAATTTATTTAAAATAAAATATTATGTGAAATTAAATAACTAAATAATGACCTCAAAAATGTGAATTGTTACAAGTACTAAATGTTGTATTCTTTTGAATAGGCCTTTTTACAGATGAATGTGAAGTTTTTGAAAAACTGTAACCTAGATTTAGCACCATTCACTGTTCTATTTGAGTTAGCAGTACTAACTGATTTAGCAGTATTAGTTACTACTGCTGGTTTAAAAATATTTTGTTTGGCGGTATTAACTGATACTAAACCAGATTTCATTTGTATTGTTGTTGGAACAATGTTTCTTTTAGCATCTGGGTGAGTATTTTTAGAAAAACATTGATGATACACCCTTCTAGCATAGTTCCAAACAGGCTTTTGATAGTAAAAACAATTTTCCTGTAAATGCTCAAAACTTCCACAGTGATAACAAGCCTTGTTAAACATCTCAAAGTCACTCCCTAACCTTTGAGATATCATGTTATTCCAATTCCTCTGTTTACCTCTAGGCCTGTTAGTGTACTTCCAAGGTTGCTCAGTGTTTTCAACAATTTTACTAGACACCTTATTACCAAAACTAGGTTTGACAAACTTAATCTGTTCAACACTAGGCTTAACTGTGTTACCTTCTAACTTAGGTGTAGACTTTACTTGTTCCAGATCATCATGAGACAACCAATCTTCAATGATAGGTGCATTAGTATATGTCTTTTCAACCTTAGGTTTCTCCTCATTAGACTTACTATTCTCTCCTAAAGGCTTAGCATTAGACTCAACTAAACAAGACAATTCAGGTATAGGAGGTACATACTTTCCTGTTATTGAAGGAGGAACTTCATTATAACCTATACCACTACCTCTCCTCATAAGTTGACACTCAATTGTCTTATTTTCACTTTTAGATGCAAATTCAAGCTTATTTACCTTAACTTGATGTTTTTCTTTTTTCTGGTGAGCTGCATCTTTTTCCTTTTGAGCCTTTTCTAACATTTTAGTAATTTCATTAATGACATTCTCTTTAACATAAAGCTTACTTTCAAGAAAATTAACTTTAACTACATACTCTGGCTCATTCTGTTTAAAGAATTCAAGTCTTTGCTCAAAAGATTTTAAGCCTAATTTATAGCCTAAATTATCTAACTCTAGCTTCCTTACATCTTCTATTAGTTTTTCATTCCTAGACTTAAGTTCCTCAATAGTATCTAAACAAGATTTATAAGAACAACCAGAATCATTAGATACCTCAGAATCAGAACTTGATGAAGAAAAGTAAGCCATGAGTGCAAAGTTTGGTCCTTCAGCGGCTTGGTCAATCCAATCATATCCACCCAAACCATCACAAGACACCAAAGCTGTAGAAGTCTTAGATTCCTCGGACACATCTTCCCTTGAGCTCTCTCCATTCTTGTAGTCTTGGCTCCTTGGTGCCCTGCATTCTCTTGCAAAGTGCCCCTTCCTATAACAGTTGTAGCATTCCATCTTGGATTTATCAAAACCCATGTTATCCTGCCCATTAACCTTGAGGTTTCTTCCTGTCTTCTTCAAGAATCTCCTTGCCCTCATTGTCAACATTGCCATCTGCCACTTCAAATCCATCTCTTCAAGATCATCTGGATGAATCTGTTCCAAATCTTCATGCATAATCTGAGGACTAGTTGATTGACCAGCTAAGAAAGCATAGATAACATCATCACTCAAGTTATCAAGGGTTGTAGACCTAGCAGCATTAACTTGTGTGCCAGCAGTACTAACTCCATGAGCAGTATTAACTGCTTCATTAGTATTGCCAGAACTGTTATTGAAGGAGGACACAAAAGAGAAGTTTTATGTGCTTGCTGATGAGCTAGATGTTCCTTTGACTTCGGGTTCATACACTTTTAGATTATTATACAAATCATCTAAACTCATTGTATCAAGATCAGCCTTATTTCTCCACACCACAATATGTGTATTCCACTCTGGTGACAAGCTTCTTAGAAACTTTTGATTTATATCTTCTTGAGGAATTGTTACTTCTACAAGTGCTAATTGACTAATAAGTTTCTGAAGTCTATCAAAGGTCTGATCAAGGTTCTCAGAACTAGGAGCAGCAAAGTTCTCATATTGTTGCTTCAAAAGATTCTTCCTAGTCTTTTTAGTAGCAGCATTCCCTCCAAATCTTTTCTCAATAGCAGCTAACAGAGACTTTGCATCCTTGATAGGATTAAAAGCCAATTGATGTTCATTAGGAATGCCCATCATGAGAGTACTTCTAGCTTTAACTTACAATCTTCTTTATGCCTTGTCTTCATCAGTTTTAATAGACAAGATAGTAACAACAGCATCATCAGAAATTTCTGTTTTAGGTAAAGTTGTAACACCCCAACCCGACAAAGGTCAAAATGCCACATTATGGTGTCTATCAGAACATATAAAATAAACGCAAGCGAAAGACTTTATAAATAATGTAAAGTCAAGAACATCATGACTTCCAAACTTACAAACTCCCAACAAATCTAAACGAACATGAAATGAAATGAAATATCCAAAACACAAGTCTAATCATAATCCAAGACAAATGGGGAATCTAATCAAGTTAGGTCTTCTAAGCTCCTACTCTCATCACTCATGCCCATCATCCCGCTTATTACATGCCGCATGGAAAAAAAATGCAGCTGAGCTTAAAAGGCCCAGTGAACAGATATATATACAAAATAGATAGGTAATAAGCATAAGTGAACGAATATAGATCATACGAATCAGATGAAAAAAATATCATAAGTCAAATGAAATGGGGAATTAAGATAATACGAGTCGGATAATTATAAGGAAACAAACGAATCATATGGAAATGCCCACGAGCTTTAATGTCTAAACATGATACATGAATATACCACACAGTCACATATACATATCCGTCAAATCATAAGTGCACGAAGAGGGGAGACCTCTAAGTACCAAATAGTGAGAGGGGTGTAAGGCACACAAAAACCAATCACAACAAAACAAAAAAAAAGTACCTAGGATGCTTCCACATGCCCCCTACAAAACAAATCATATATATACACCTGTACTAGACAACTATACATACATATCATAATGGCAAAGTGATCACATATCATATCATATCAAATGGGGACGCCGTGGACTAATCAGACCGCCACAGATAGTGTCATACCATCGGTGCCTCAATGACATGGCCATGGTACCTCCATGGCTAGTTAAATAGTTCATTTTGAGTTCCTATGATTAACTTGAGCTTAGGAACATGTTTTCTCACTTCTCCTCACTATTGTTGACATAAATAATGCCTAAAAACATGATTCATATCTCTATGTTTTAATGATCACAAAATATAAACTCATTAAACATAAACTTATCAAATAAACAAGTATTTAGTTGTAAATATTCACTTCTACAACTTAATCACTTAAGGTATGAATAAACAAGTGCTTAATGCATTATATGATCAAAGGAACATTTTCTTAATAACTAGATTTTTTATAAAACATCAAAAACATTTTATATATTTTTGAAAAACATTTTTGGTATTAAATAAAAATGTTTAATCTTTTATAAAAATATGAATTCAAATTTTTAACCAAAAACAGTTAAAATGTTCCAGAAAAACCTTCCCCACAAAAGGACAAAACTGGCCAACGGCCAGAAGGGGCGGCCCCCTTAATTTTACTAGGCGGCCTCCTTAATTATTAAGGGGACCGCCCAATATTTAAGGGGACCGCCCCCGCTCCAGTAGACCTCCAGCTGTCCAATTTTTCTCCTATAAATACCAGCCTTCTCCTGGACTTTTACTCACCTTTTGCACACTAAAACTTTCTGTTTTAAATCACATTTCATATCTTCAAAATCCTTTGATCATATAATCTTAAGCTTTGGTTTCTAAGTGATCCAAGCTTCCTCCATTCAAGTGCAAAAGAAGAATACTCCTTCAACAACTAGAGAAGAAGTATTGCAACTTAGATACCTAAGTTGTTTGTGTCATCACATATATTTGTATATAAGTTGTGTATTGTTGTTAGATAGTTGTGTGTATAAATTATTTGGGATAGGTTAGTGTGTAAGTAGAGAAGTTGTGTTGTTAAGGTGTGTAAGTAGTGAAGGTGTGAAGTAGTAGAAGTGTACATAGGTTGTGCTTAGTTGTGAAGAAGTCGTGAAGTAGTTGTGAAGAAGTTGTGAAGAAGTCGTGAAGAAGTCGTGAAGAAGTCGTGAAGAAGTCGTGAAGTAGTTGTGAAGAAGTCGTGAAGAAGTCGTGAAGTAGTCGTGAAAAAGAAGGTGTGATTAAGTCGTGTTTAAGTTGTGAGATTGGTTCTAGCTACGATTAGAACTCGACATCTAGCTTTGTGTCGTTAAGCCGGTGTAAGCTAAAGTTGTGTAAGGTTTTCTCCGCCATAAGGGAGCTTGTTGACATAGTGAAGAAAACTCTCGAGTTAGGTGCTCGGGGAGTGGAGTAGGGCAAGGAAGGTGTCCTTGTAGCCGAACCACTATAAATCTCTTGTCTCTCGGTTAGATCTTTCCATCTCTAGCTTTTATTTCATTTTATTACCTTACTTGCATTACTTATTTATATTTACTTATACACATTGTTCATATTGCTCAAGGAGTTGAGATCACATAAATTCGAATCTAAGTTTTAAAAAGTAAATAAAGTTTTCACAATAAATTTTAAAAGGACAAAAAACTATTCAACCCCCCTTCTAGTTTTCCACTTATCCTCACTATTGGTCACGTTAAACTAATTTTGGGCCCATTGAATTGTTTCGTTCGAACCACACACAACACAACTTGACCCATAACTGAATCCTACATTAAACCCCCTTCATAACCCCTATATACTAGCTCTAATATTCTCTCTATCTTATCCCATCTGCTACAATCCGAATCTACACAACTTGCACATATTAAAAACTATAAAACTTGACTACATGCATGCATATAAGTCGAACCAAACGTATAACCCTTTTCCACTTGTATAACTCTTTCACACACACTCTCCAAGTCTTAAAAACCTCCTGCCAAATCAGTCGAAGGAAGCCAAGGTCATTTGCTATCTATTCGAGTTCAATCTAGGACGTATAAGCATTATTTTGAACCATTCTTGATCATTCGAACGTTTAAACTCCCCCATTGTGGTGTTGTGAGTCTCCTAAACTTTTCTCAAGTCATTCTTATCGAATCATATTCATTTATGCATAGTTCATTTTTATTTCGAACGCATATTTTATTTTTATACATTTATACGCATTTCGTTTATTTATTTTACGTATCATACTTACTGCCTCCTTCATGGAATGGCTAGGAATGCATTTTACACATTCATATTACATTTATACGTTGTTTCATTTTGTATCAAATTCATTTTATATATATATATATCAAATCGTATCTCAACACTTACGTCATTTTTATTATTTTCGGATCATGTGTACTCGACTAGAAATGAAACCATAAAAACCGAATTCTTATACGCGACATACCCTTTTTATTGTCCATACTGTTTCTTCGTAAGCTCGTTAATAAATTTCATGTTTTAAGATTTCTCTCACAAGCCCTTAAAAGCTCTTTAAAACCATCAAACCAAACGCCACTCGAACCATTTAAAAACTCTTTATATTTTACGAGTGGGCTCACAAGACCAATAAGCTGTTTTTAGCTTATTCGAATAAGCTGGACACATAAACGATTTTGTTGTGTTTTTATAAAATTAAAATGAGCTCAAGACCAAGCCCATTTATTTCTAAAAGTCCACGAATCGTTTTGTGTTATTGGGCTTCAGTTTCGAACATAAAAAGCCCAATAAGGTAGAAAATAAGCAATTTGTATAATAATCAGTCAAAAAGCACTTAAATAAGCTTTATAAACTTATAGAAACTCTCCGATTACTTTTCCCATTACTTTTTTATGATTTTGGACTAAATTTGCAAACTATTTCAACTAGAGGGACTAAAACTATGGACTTTGTAAAAATAGGGAACAAGCTGTCAATTCAGTAACTTAAGGATATATATTGATAAAACAGTAAAACTGAAGTTTATTTTGTCATTTTGGGAAATATTTGGACTAAATATGTAACCAAGGACTAACGGTGCAAATGTTACACCGTTAGGGTTAAAAATATAAAATTAGTATAAGTTCAAGGACCAACAGTAACTTTATTTTATTTTCATTTCCATTTCATATTTTACGTATTCTCATTTCATTCACGAGCATTTTATTACGTTTCGTTTAATATTTAACTTATAACGTTTATATTTGTATAAAACGAGTTTTGACGATTAACTTAACGTTTTATTCAAACCATTTTCAAGGAAACGATATTTATGGTAACATAAAAATAAGATAATATTATATATAATATTATTTTTGAACTTTAAGCATTTTAAGCATGTCATCTACTCTCATCACAAACCACTTCGTCATTCGATACCATTTCATGCAGTATTCGTATTAGGCCAAAACTGTCAAAATCTCAGACTTCTTTATTATTATCTAGGTTGTGTGTTGGAGCCGTTTCCGTAATTTCATTTGATTTCATATTTCCTCTTTGCCAGTTACATTCAAAAGTGAGTTCATAGTCCCACTTTTAACTTTTAAATGCTTTCAAATATGTGGGGAGATACATGTTATAAAACAGAACGCAAGTATTTTCTGTATGCTTTACCTGACTGATATTGCCTAAGTTACCAATTATTTCCTTTATTTAAAGTCCCTCCCATCATGAGCCATTAACCACTGAGGTGGACGCGAATATAGTGAACAGATCTGTGAAGGCTGACTGCCTGTTTGAACAATCTTGAATATGGCCTTAGTTACTAGCTGGATAGGTTCAGATACACTTTATTTGAATTTAAAATAGGAATTTGGCAATATCCTATAGAGGGCCATAACTCATGCCATTAATTTGGATTGTTCTGACCGTTTGTGCGGTACATGTTAACGTTTGAGTGTCATGAGACTTAGGGCAATATACTGACCGCAATATCTCTTTTTCATGATAATTGTATTTATATACAATTATAGACTTGTGTTCAAAACTGATTATAATTATAAACGCTGTGATTTCACACAACAATTTTGTTGACTTTTAAGCATGTTATCTCAGGTAATTAACAGGAGCATTCAAGGCATTGGAGTGGGCATGTAATGGATGGTTTTGGTGTCAAATAAATTTCTGTCATTCATATCAAACTTACATTATCTTTTGTGGAATATTAAACTCTGAAATTTCTTTTTTTGTATTTGAATTTCTAAATGAATGATAATGATTTACAAAACGTCTCTTTTGAGTCATTTTCTATGAATAATTATATGATCCTTCCAGTAATACCCCTATTAAGTCTTCCGCTGTTAACTCAAAATTCAAGGGGTGTTACAAACAATCTCCCCCTTTTTGATGATGAAAAAATATGTAAACTTGTAACTCATAGTAAAGTGTAGAAGTTACTTGTTTACACTTCCTCTCCCCCTTTTGTCGAAGAGAAAAGGTGTCGCCAATTTAGAGGTAGAAAGAAGATCGGCGAGAAATTGAGAGGTAGACTTGAGAGAAATACTCGAGCATTAAGGAGAAGACTTGAGAGGATGACTTGAGCATAAGACTTGAGAGGAAGAGATGTCTTTTCTTGTACTAGAGGAAGACTTAAGAGGACAACTTAAGAAGAAGACTTGAGAGGAAGACTTGAGCATATAGACGATAGCTTGAGAAAGAATCTTGAGAGGAAGACTTGAGAAGAATACTAGAGCATATAGGTTGAAGGATGATCCCCGAATGTATTAGACAATCCCGAATCCCATCATTCAAAGAAGTGAGCTTGCATCATCCTAGTGAAGCCTTGCTTCTATCGCCATAGTTTAACCAACTCCGAACCATGTACCCAACTACTTCCGAGCTCCCTCTAGCTTATTGCATCCCCATTGAACTTTAGCATATCCATGAATCAAATATGTTGCAAATGCTTAACCTACATCAAGGGTTAGTTTCAAGCAACAAAGTATATAAAAGGATATGAGTAGCATTATAGAGGTGGACTACACATAGCAAGGAATGTGTAGATGCGTCAACGATTTTCAAACAAGTTTGACATTTGCAAATGCTCCCCCTTGGTGTATGCTCCCCCTTGTTTGGGCTACCAAAGAATTGAGCGATGAAGAAATGCTACAAAACAGAGTTAGTAGACAAGTGCACATATATATAATGATGATATATATAGCAAGACACTATCGGAGATTGATACATGCATGACTCAAATATGAGTATTCTAAAGTATGGCACGAAAGAAATTGAAACTAAACATATAAAATTATTGATTATATATTAAGACACCATTCGCTAACTTCTTCCAAGATAAGTGTCTAATGTCTATGTGATATAGGGTGAGGATGATATGCTCCTAGATGAGAATGAAGATGACTCTTTAAAGTGGAGAAGTGGGAAAGGATGAAGGGACATGAAGGAAGAAGGTTTTAAGCCAAAATTGGCAAGGGTGATGTAAAGATAAGAAGGAAGATGGGAGACTTCATATTTGAAGATAGTGGTTTGATTTAGGCTTATGTTGAAGAGAATGAGAATAAATGTGTGTGGGGAAATAATGAAAGAACCGTTTTCACTTACAATGAGTGAGGATGAAAAGAGGTGAGGAAGATGGGACGCTTTAAAGAAGGTACATACTATCCTAGTTTTGTTGAGTGCTTTATCAAGAAGAGGTAGATGTGAAAAAGGAAGAGGGATAGTACAAGGGACTATGAATATGTTCTAGAGAGTGAAGAAGAAGAAGAATTTTTTGAAGGAATTCTCATGGGTGGTACCAATTGAATTTAAAGAAGGTACATACTATCCTAGTTTTGTTGGGTGCTTTATCAAGAAGAGGTAGATGTGAGAAAGGAAGAGGGATGGTACAATGGACTATGAATATGGTCTAGAGAGTGAAGAAGAAGAATAAGTTTTTGAAGGAATTCTCATGGGTGGTACCAATTGTATGAATAAGTCCTACAAAGAAGAGAATGAAGGAAATGATGAAGGAGAGTGAAGATGTAAGTGTTAAGATAATCAAAATGGTTTTTATTTTAGACAAGGCATGGTGTAGGATGGTTCAAAGTGTTGTTTAAAGAGAAAGAAACTGGTCTAGAGAGTGGTGAGTCGAAGATGCAGAAAAATAGTAAAACAGTTCGTGACACTTCTACTGGGGACGATCCTATAAATGAGGGACGGTCCTGTATATATAAAGGACTGTCCATATGTTTTTGGGACCATCACCAGTGAGGTGAAGAGTTGTAGGACTGAAAATATATGATTTCTGTGGTTCGGGAGGTCTAGGTTGATCAAACATGATGATATGATTCATAGTTCTAGTGAGAGAAAGTAGAGAGAGGGTGGAAAGGATAAGATACTTTTATTGATAAGAACAAATGGAATACAATGACCTAACACTTAACCACACCCATCATGGGGAGTCATGAGGGGTATTTATAGGCTCATTACAATATAACTAATCCTAGTATACAATAGTAGTCCCTGCGGGGACAACTAACTACGTATCTAGTCCAATTCACGTGTGTGACGTTATCTTTATAAATAAGCTAGGCTAACAATCTCCCTCCAAGATATCGTCACACGTGAATGGTTACAATGAGACCTATAAACAAAGTAAATTACAATAATAATAAACTATGTTAACGTTGTTGAAGCGCAGAGTCTTTGTAGTCTAGATACTGAGGCAGACTTGAAGTTCTCTCTTCCGACGATCTCGGCATTTGATCTTTGGCACTGATAGCACTAATCCTTGTAGCTCTGAACTTCAACTATAATGGTCTAGTTAGGTTATTACTCCCTCCTAACTAGTGATCCCTTTTTTCTTTCTTTAATTTGCTCCCTCCTGAACTGACAACTCTCTTTCATCAAATCTCTTTAGTCTTCTAACACGCAGCGGAGAAAGTAGACACTAGACTGTAGCACCGTGGTTGTCGTTCGGGGAGCAACATAACAACATAACTCACATAAATTTGCATCCAAGTTGGTAATAAGCCCCGATGTACACATTAATGGTACTTCTTCAGTTCCAGATTAAGCACAGTTCCCTCAGTCAACCAAATTAATTATGGAAGACGAAACACTACTTCATTCTTCGTGTACTTCTCCCTCCTGATGGTTGCGAGTTATCGGAATCATCATACTGTTGTGTACATGCCGTAGAATTACATTTTGCTTGATGCAATATTAAAGCCATAGCTTGTTGAAGCACAATTCCGTGAGAATATGTCAAAAAAATATACTCTTAATACAATTCTCTCAAATCAACCTTTAATCGAACCTCCTTTTAATTCACCGACTTATAGTAACGACCACATATGGAGACAACCCAATGTTAGCCTTAAAAGTAATGTTATATTCGGGAATTGCATTGTTATTTAGTACAGGGACTAGTTTAGCAAATAGTGGATAGTTAAGCTAGGATCTTTGTATAAATACCCTCCTAGTTGAGACTAGGAGGTTAGGAAATTCATTTGTAATCTTGAAGGTGTGTGTGGTTTCACTTTCTCTCTCTAGAAAACACACACACCTTCCCCCATTCTTTTAATCTAATAATACCATGTCTAATCTTTATTTTGAATTCCCCCGACCTCCTGAATACGTTTTTTGATCATTACAATTGGTATCAAAGCTAACCAGGGGCGAATCGTGGGGTTTTGAGGTGAAATATTTGTGATTTGAGGTGTTTCTGCTCGGTACTGTTCATCAGTGTTGGTTGATCGAACGACTTCTGTGATCGAACGAGCTTCATTGATCGAACGACCAACATTGATCGAACGAGGTTTGTTATCGATGAAGCTTTCATCGAACGAACCTGTATAGTCGAAGGAGCAATCTCATCGAACGAGTACCTTGATCGAACGAGCAACCATTTCATCGAAGCAGCATGTCATCGAACGAACATCACTCAATCGAGCTAGATTGATGTGATCCAATAACTATTTAGTCTAACGATCTAGATAGTCGAACGACTAAATAGTCGAACGATCTAGATAGTCGAACGACTAAATAGTCGAACGATCTAAATAGTCGAACGAAGCATGTCACAATGTGATCGAAGGAGCTAGTTGATCGAACAAGGGTGTAGTCGAAGGAACTTCTGTGATCAAAGGAGCATGTTGTCGAACGAGCAACTCTTGTCGAAGGACCAACATAGTCGAACCACTTCTGTCATATCGAAGGAGCATTCCAGTCGAACGAGCAAGGTGATCGAAGGAGCAACTTCATCGAACAAGCAAGGTTATCGAAGGAGCTTATGTGATCGAAGGAGTTACTAGTCGAACGAGCTGCAATATAGTCGAACCAACATCAAGTCGAAGGAAAGTTGATCGAACGACTTTGTTAGTCGAAGGTAATTTGTAGTCGAAGGAAACTTGTAGTCGAAGGAACATGTTAGTTGATCGAACCAGCAAGTTTGCTAGTCGAGCCATACATATTATCGAACCAAAGTTTGCTACCTAGTCGAGCTAACTACTATAATCGAACAAGAAGTGTTTACACAGTGAGCTATGGTTTGAATATGATGGGTACGGTTTGAAATAAGATGTGTATAATGAAGTTGATATGATGTTGATATTGAAAGAAGAAGTGAAGTTGATATCACGTGAAGAAGTTACAAAGAGCTTTATATGTTCATGGGATCTACGTGAAGAAGTTGACGTATTGATGTGTGTTGGCATGAAGGGTTGCATGTGAAGTAGAAGTAATTGATATCACTTGAATGTATGGTTTGCAAGAGATATCCATGACACTATATATTACAACCAACGTAGCATGTGAAAGACGTGTTGTGCTATCCTTAATCAAGTTACTTCACGTGTAATGTTTACAAAGGTTTAACTTTGCATGGATCTTGACGTGTATTCTTTCCATGAGTTCACTTTTCAAGTGTTTGTCAACTTGATAATATTATAATAGACGAATCATGTTAAGTGCACGTGTTCTTGAGACTATAGACGAATCATCATCACTGAACACAAATGCGTTGTTCACCAAGTGAAGTTTAACCAATTGGTTATATTCTTTTTGCATGAAAAGTGAGTATACGTGTTCTCTTATTTAAAGGATAATGAGTATATGTGTTCTCTTATGAAAAGTTGGTTAATATCAAGTTGGTCAACGTGTTCTCTTATTAAAGTAATAGAGCCTTTGACGTGTACTCATCATGTGGCAAATATCAAGTGGCAAATATCAAGTTGGTTAATATTAAGTATCATGTGACGTTGCATTTGACATGTGGTTTCGCTTTTAGAGAAAGGTTTGCTTTTCGAGCCAAGGGTTCAAAAATTTTATTGGCCTTCATCCTCAAAACACCACGTATCGCTTAAACGATCCTGATCAAGATTCACTATCAAATGACAATGGCTAAAGTTTGCAATGAAATGTGACTACGGGGATGATTCGTTATTCATTTGGGTTTGAAGTAAGGTTTTATGGACGCGTGTACTTATTTCATCTTCTTTCTTTCTACCCTCCTGCGAAGATGACTTGTTTGGGCATATATTAATGGTGACGAAGACTTGGATATCTAGTTACTTTTGTGATTCTTTCTCTCTATACTCACAAAGTAGTTAGGATACGTCAAGAGGTTTTGTACTAATAATTTTGTTGAGGGTATAGGGTACACCGTTCTTAGTCACAAGGATCGTACAAGATTAAGTCACAAATCTGGGTGATTTTACTTCATTCTCATGTTCGTCATATTGGGTTATCTTCTCATGTGGTTACTACAAAAAGCCGTTGTTTTTGATACAGGAGGTTGATAAAGAGTTAGACATCTTATATGGTATTGTTAGTAGATTGGGTTTATCAACATCTTCTCATAGGCTGATTGGGTTAATGATAAAGTGCTTCCAGTTAATAATTCACGTACACATCATTATGCTGATTCTGATAAATCGTAACCAGCAGGGGAGAGAAATGTGTACATCGAGGACGCACAACAAGTTCACGTGATCGGGCTTAATGATTTATGAAATGATTGTGTCAGAGATTGGTTGATTCTATGTCTTATCTTCTACTCATCTTATTCTACGCACTTCTACCTTATCCACCCTCACCAATTTCGGGCAACAAAATCAAGATGATCAGTGGTTCAACTTGTTACTTTGGTGTTATCATTTCATGTGTACGTTATGGGCTGATTTATCATATGAAAGATAACTGGGATGCATTTGGTGAGATGAAGATGTTGATACTCTATTTCCCCCGAATGGATAATCTTGAAGAAGGTCGAGTCTACAGTCTATTCTACATTTTCCGCTGCGTGTTAGAAGACAAAAGACGGGATGCAGTTAACTATCAAAAGACTTCTTCAGAATCACGGCAGTAATCAGAAAGGTTGTTAGTTTGGGGGAGAGCACTCAGGGCACCCAGAATTAAACCCTAATTAGATTTGCTCACGTTCTTCTGCAAGTAAAGAAATGAAAGCTGAGAAGATTCTGCAAGCTGAACGAAGTGATGAAGTTTGAAGACCATTCTCTGTGCTTATGGTTTATATTTTACTTGTAGGGAACTTTGTAAGCAATTCCCATATAACATCACTTTGGGGAGAGATTGTTAGCCTTAAAAGTAATGTTATATTTGGGAATTGCATTGTTATTAAGTACAGGGACTAGTTTAGCAAATAGCGGATAGTTAAGCTAGGATCTTTGTATAAATACCCTCCTAGTTGAGACTAGGAGGTTAGGGAATTCATTTGTAATCTTGAAGGTGTGTGTGGTTTCACTTTCTCTCTCTAGAAAACACACACACCTTCCCCCATTCTTTTAATCTAATAATACCATGTCTAATCTTTATTTTGAATTCCCCCGACCTCCTGAATACGTTTTTTGATCATTACGACCACATATGGAGACAACCCGATATGACCAACTTGAAAAAGAAGTAAACACCCCAACTTTGTGACTTAATGCTTGTACTAATTCACCTCTTAAACAATCCACAATTTCGTGTGACACTGAGTACTACACCGTAACTCCTTAAAGTGATAGCTATACACTGTGAGCACTACAACGTAACTCCTTGCATCAATCATAACTAGATTGTCAAGTCTTAATCACTATAAAAAAATTCCCAGACAAGTTATCTTGAGACCGTCAACTTATCTTAAAGATAAATAAGTACACTCTTGAAACGTCACTTCAACTTCAAATCAATAATACCGTACAAAAACACCATAGTCATTTTGATAAAGTATCAATTTTAGCCGTGAAATATGTATCCCCCGTGAAAATTTGTAGGACCAAAATACCACTATATTTACCAAAGCTTATACCAAAAATGCATACTATGTATTTGCATCCCATTGTATACCATTTTTGATATATCACCAGCTCAATCCAGTTACCATTTTAAATCCAATATCAATCCAAATCCTCTGCACAGTCCGACCCAGTTCCAATAATCGGTATCAGCCCAAGAAAATAAACCCGATCCACACCTTACACTTAAATAAATGTAAGTTAACCCTAATCCCCTCATTTGATAACCTTATCACATATCATCCGCCCCGCTCCCCTAAATATTCTTTCCCATAAAAAAAACTCAGATCTCATCTTCATCTCCTCAAAACGGATCTCATCTTCATCAAAACTTAACAGACCTCCATCATCATCTAACACAGCTCATTTTCATTATCATTGTCACAACCTTTAAACTTTAAACTGAACCCTTAAACCGTGTAGTCTTCTTTAGGCGCAGTCTCAACCGAAGCTTAAGATCTTTAAAACAGGTAGGGTTTATTGCTGTTTGCTTTTCTTTAAACCGAATAAAGAGAATGATTGAGACTGAGGTCTTGGTCTTTCTCTTGGAATATTCGGATATTAAAGAAGCTATGCTTCACAAGTAATAGATCTGTGATAATTAAGGTTCAACAAAAAAATATTTGAAAGATTAAAAATTGAACTGGTTATGTGATCTTGTTATTATCTTGATAATTTTAGTTTAGGATCTATGAAGATATAACTTTTCGTGTGTTTGACCAATCAAAGGTCTTGATTTATCTCTAATTACCACGAAATGAATATAAGATTCTTTAAAAAAAATTCCGATTCTGTTTCAATTCTTGATTGAGAAGGTGAGTTGGGGAGTGATGTGAGGAGTCCATTAGTTGTGTCTAGGATAGGATTTGGATTGGTATGTTACCCGGCTGTGGTTGCTTCATTTTCTTAATAGTCGACCTTTTTTTCTTTTTCTTTATCCGTTTAAGGTATAGACTGATGATGGTGTAAAACTTGAGGTCCATAAGAGTTATGGTATTTTGTTTAGGTCAAGAGGTCTTCGTCTCTGCTTCATCTTTTTTCTGTCACAAATTTGATAATTGGTTATTATACCAATTGCGATAACAAGTATTGAAGCAATTGCAATAACTGGTAGTTTAACTTGTCCAATTGCGACAAGTCCAATTGCGCCGAGTCCAATTGCGACAAGTCTAATTGCGATAGACCCTTGGGAATTTTGATAGACCCAAGTTTCGATAAGCCCCCAGGCAATTTCAATAAACCCTTGGGTAATTTCAATAAACCCTTGGGTAATTTCGATAAACCCTTGGTCAATTGCGATAATATATGTCTACCTTATACAAGCTATCAGATTTCCCGTTAGTCGAATTATTTCTCGTGCTTATACAAGCAAGACAATACCGAGTAGTCTTTGAAGCGATTGCTGTCCAGTTTTCCGACCCACTTCCAACCACGTTTCCGACCAGTTTGTTGACCACTTTTTGTTACCACAGATTCACGGTAATGGTTCAAAAGTCACTAGAATGAAGTTATAGAAATCTGTAATAAGTGTTATTAAGACTCACAAAAGAGATGTAAAAACTAAAAGTGAAAGTTGGAGACTTTGACCATTTCGGATACGCCAAAATTGTTAACCACAAGATAATAGAGAAAAAAATTTCCAGACTCGTAAATATGTGTAAAACAACATAAAAGTGATATACGAATCCACATAAATCAACAAAGTAAGCAACCTAGGCTCTGATGCCAATTGTAGGACCTTAGATCTATAACTTTATCACTAGTATTAAGCTCATATAAGATGGTGGTGACTTGATATGTATGGCGTTTTTAGAGAGAGAGGGGAGAGAAAAAAAGAGAGAATTTCATTCATAAAACACACACAATACATACACAAGCACACCTCACAAATGAGGTGAATTGTTCCATTTATACCACAACACAATCCATACGAATGGGCCTTGTGTTGGGCTATTGGAATTTGTTTATAGTTTATGGATTGGGCTTGGATTACAACTTGACTAAATAGACTAGCTTAACATAACTATTAACCTATTAGCTTAGCCCAATCTACGAGCCCATTGAATAATCAATAACATATTCTATGACACATTACAAAGTTATAAATACGAGAATGACCATCACTTTTCTTTAATGCTAACAAGAGTCTTTCTAGTTTTATCTGTTTTTCCCAGATTTAATGAGAGGATAGAAATAATCAAAGGATTGATTATGTGAAAATCATATTGCCATTAAGGAAGAAAAGAATTGGGCAAAAATGATTATAGGAATGTTGGGATGTGGAAGTAATCTTTCCTAGACAAAAGAGTGGATTATTTGGAAGAGAGCGAGATGGTGATTAAGAAAATGTAAGTCATTTAAAAAGGCATCACATAATAATCAAACATATTAACGTTTAAGACTATATGACATCTAAGAAGTTATCAAGATAGGCATACCTAGTCCGTTATATATTAAATCGACATAGTGTGGGTGCACAAATAAGACATAAGTCATGTAAAGAGATGCATACAAAGCATGATTACTATAAATGCAAGCATTAAGTAAAACATGTTGACATTTAGCATATAAGAGAATTTATCATCGACATATATCAAGAAATAAAACATTAGAAAAGCTAATACAAAGCAAGACCTTTCTAATGAACATGCATTCAATAATTAAACAAGTAATCATCTAGCATTTAAGAAAGCATGAAGACTTATAATTATATCTCACAAGAGCAAATAGTAATTTTGAAACATCAAAAACACATATGTGAGATGCAAGTAATCTAGGTATATTAAGAAGAATCCTAATTATAACTTGTTTAAAATGCAATCCTAACAGGAGACAAAGATCATCAATGTAAAACATCTTTAGTCAAATGTAGGAATGGAAATTCTTCAAGTTAGAAAATGGATATGAGACTATTACTGGTGGTGCTCAATTAAGGCTAAACACGAACATTTCTACGGGTTTACCACAAACCCAACTTCTCTCCTGGAAGCAATTCAACCGTTAGGTCAAATTGAATTTCTAGTGCAATAGGTTCTCCAGTAGCCATTCTCATATTAGAAATATTGGAATTCCTATATTTTACCATTGAGGTTTACCAAAGATGATATTGGCCGAATCCGCTATAACATGTCCTAATATAACTCAACTAGCAATATTTTAAAAGCCGGTTAATGAAAATGACATGTCTTACACAAGATCCTAACAAAGGTAAGTGCGGTATTTTAATCATGCATTTGAGATTTAAAGGTTGTTTGATTTAGATGATGCATTACATGATCTCATGGATGACATCTTTGTTTGTTGAGTTATTATTTTAACACGTTTTAGTTTTCTAGATGAAAGAAAGAGTTTCAAGAATACTCCTTAGTATATCATGAGAAAAGAAGTCTAATTAAGGTTACTTACCTCAATTGATCTTGTTAGTGTTTTACGATGTGTTATTGAGACAAGACATTCTGTATTTTTCAACAATTATGATTATTTAAAAGAACAAAGATTATTACTTTTAGGAAAACAAGTATTTTATTGTATATATGATGAACGAATTTTACTTGTTTTTGAAATGACACACGTTGTATTAAGTTACTTTGAAAATCTAATACCCTATATTTTTTTTTAAACAAGATATAATGTATTTTCTTGTAATATAACAATTCATGTTACAAAGAGAATGAAATGCATAGGATATAAATTATTCTTTTGTCAATCTTTTGATATAAGAAATTCATATTTTTAGTGCTAATTTACCCTCATTTACGGCTAAATAAATAATAAAAATGTTTATTTTAAGTACATATATTGTTTATAGTTGTTATTTATTATTATACGTATGAGACACGGACATTTGAATAAAAGTACAAGATTTCGAGCATTTATTGAAAATTATTAAAGTCCGATAAAAGCCCAAAGATAAGCCGAAGAAATAGACCCGGCTCAAGCCCAAAAGATATTAAGTCAGGTGTTTAAGAATTTTGTATTATTAGAGCCCACGAACAGCCAAGCCACAACGGGCCTTGTCCAAGTCCAATCCAGTCAACCAATACTCTAGGGCTACTTAATATTTGCCTTATAAAAGAATTACTCCGTAAGAGACACATCGGAAAGAGGGGGGCCGACACCTCCCTTCAGGGGTCGGTTACCATAATGTTTTTTTTCTTTGCATTAATTTCTTTCCAATTATTCAACTATGGGGTGGGTTATAAGTACCGGGGCTATTTTTTTATAAAAACCGGGTCTACATTTGTAGGCTTTTTTTTTTTTTTTTTTTTTTTTTTTTTATTTTTATAATTTTGTTTATATCAAAAAGCTATAAACCTGAAAGTGCGGAACAGAAAATATAAAGTTTAATATGTCAAACGCTTAAAACTGTCAAAAATACGGAACAGAAACTGACAAAAATTATGCAGTACAGGAAAAAAATAGGGGACAAAAGGGGAGACAAGTTGTCTGCCACCCTTGTCCCCCGGTATGGTTAGTAGCCCCCTTCACTATTTTGTGTCTCCTTTCGTTGGATCAAACTGACACCAATCATTTTTATTAGTTAAAGTACTATCAATTTAAAGTTGCATTTGTGTTTAAATTTAGATAAAAGCCTATCTAATTTTCTTTCATTACATCTCCACTTAGAGGCTGTTTGTTTTTTCCGGTCAGACGTCTGAATGCCTCTGAACGGGCACTGTGTCTGAATCGGTCAGACATTATGTCCGTTCAGACCGTTTGTTTTTTTATTTTCGTTCAGACGCGTTCAGATGCAGTTAGATCTTAATGGTCAAGACTTGAGAGGGGTGTCTTAACGCGTCTGAATGCCTCTTGTTGACACAAAAATAACCAAAAAAATTTTTTTTTTCCCGTTCAAACACGAGTTTTTTTTTCCCGTTCAGATGCGTTCAGATTCAGACATTTACGCCTCAGATTCAGATTCAGACGTGCGGTTCAGATTCAGATTCAGACCTTCTTAATAAACAAACACCACCACTTAGTCTTGTTTCTATTTGTTTAATCTTTTTTTGAAACCGATTTGGTCTCACTTTCATTTTAGCCTAAATAGCATTCCGTCAAATTACGCCAAACACTTTTAGTTTAATCTAATAATTTGGTTAAGTGTGTTTGGTATTTGGAGATAGAAAGGTTATCAGTGGATAAATTTGGGAGTAATCATGGAGTTTAAGGATATGAGTTTTGGAGCTTATGGAGCAGGTCTCATCTTGTTATCTTTACATTTTCGATCTCATTTGGTTATCTCTATCTTTTTTTATCTCTTTATTTTTAGTATCTTAATTGTTATTTTCATGTTTGTTAGTTTTAGAATTAGTTTAGTTTGGCTTTGCATTATGAAGTAGATTTATGTGTGCTTGTTAAGTGATGGTGATTTGTGATTTAAATGTGAAAACTTAGAAATTGTCGATTGATAATCTTTGGTTTACTTTGATTGATTTTTGGTTATTTTGACGGGCAAAAGCCATTAGGGTAATTAATTATCTAAAGCTAGTAATTTTTACCAAGATAAAGAATTGTTTTCAAAATAAACCAACGTTGTGAGAAAATAGTTTTTTTTACAGGTATTGAAGATTGTTGGTTAATAATTTCCGGATTATTTTTATATTTATTTAGTTAGTTGTTTTAACGGGCAAAAGCCGTTAGGATAATTAATTATTTAGATCTAGTAATTTTTACCAAGATAAGAGATTGTTTCCAAAATAAACCAGCGTTGTGAGAAAATAGTTTTTCTTTTACGGGTATTAATTAATTAATCACTTAAAACGATAATTCACACTTAATGGTCTTTTCACCTCACTTGGAAAGCATACTCTTTAATAGTATCTTTTAGATCTATTTAACCTCGTTTTTACTTGTAGTTTTTCTTTTATTAATTAATTTAGCTTTTAAAAATATATTAAAAACCAAAAAATCAATTTTGATAACTAAGCATCAAACAAAACTTGATTGACGTATTTCAATTCACCACTCCTTTGAAACGATACTCGGGAGATCAATATTTGCCAAGATACTTTAGTATTAAGGTTCGTATAGTCCTTCCGTTTTTATAAATTATTTTTTATCGAAAAACTTCAACATGCCAGGTTTGAAAATAAATTTTCTTTTATTTAAATACTAATGTATTATTATAAACTTTTCTCTTGATTAGACAACCCATGGCCAACCAAGTGAAGAGCATGTAATGTTTTAGAAATCATGTTGAAAGTTTGATGAAGTGTTAAATGTTTTGAGGTGACAGATTTTAACACTTGAACCTTTGAAAAGGTAATTGTGTAAGACAATTATTTTCGACCTGCATGATTTAATCAACTTAATCTATATATCTAAGTGAGTTACTAAAACATTATAAGATAAGCTATCGAAAACACATAATCATTTAACATAGCACACATAATGATATTCGTTATCGTTTTGTGTGTTAGATGCAACAATGTATACTTGCTTGATTTTGTTTAAAAAGAATTTTCCTCCCCATTATAAGATAAGCTATCGAAAACACATAATCATTTAACATAGCACACATAATGATATTCGTTATCGTTTTGTGTGTTAGATGCAACAATGTATACTTGCTTGATTTTGTTTAAAAAGAATTTTCCTCCCCATTTCAAAAATTAACTAAGATCAATATTTTGAAAAGATAAAGACACCATTTTATAAAAATTCATTTAGTAGATATGTCCGACTCGAAAGAAAGAGTAAAATACAAGTTTTACGTTAAGACGTAACACAAGGTTTTGACCACTAAGTTGTATTTTGAATCTAAGATTTAATTAAATTTGGAATCAATGCTTGGAAGTATCTTTAAATGAAAGTAGACTCAATTACCTTTAAAATGGCGGGTGACACGACTCCTACGGACTTACGGTTGATTTTATATGAATTTTCAAAGTTGACCCAGTTCTGGTGAAGGTCCCTTAAATAGTGACGGTCCCATAAATATTTAAGGGACCGTCTCGTATATTTGGGATTGTCATTAGTACTCAGAAACACATTTTTTTAGTATAAATTCAATTGGTGACTTATTGGACTTAAGGAACTTGTTCCTGCAAATAAAACACGTGTTTTGGACATCATTTCTACTCTTAGGACTTAGGCAAGCAAATGTCGACACTTTCAAAATCATTTGAGAAGATTTACCTTCAAGAAAGTATACGAAGAGCATTTAACCAACAAGACTAGTACGAATAAAGCAACAAAACATTCTAGCACAAATTAAGCAACAAAAAGTTTTCCATATTTAATCATCCTTCATGAGAGATTTGATACATGGATCGTACTCTATTTTAAAAACCATTTGTTTTGAAAACTAGAGCAAACTGGCTCTGATAACAATTGTAGAAACGTAGAGGGGGTGAATACGTTCCTGTTTAAAATCTTAATTGTTTCATATCAAATTCCCAATCAAGTGTGATTGTTAGGAATTATATTTGAGTTGATAACACAAAACATATGAAAGATGAATGACTTTAAAGACAAAGGAGGAATTCTTCAAGATGCAAGATTACAGAAGATTTCCTTGACGATAATTGTAAAAATTAGGAAGATATGTTTATTTCCTAATACTTATCATTTGTAAACCTAATATCTCTAATATATAAAGAGATATAGGTCGTATAGTTTTCTGAGTGTCAAGATGTGAACACCAGGAAAGTGTGTGTGTGTCTAGGCGTGAGTCCTCTAAAGTAGACGCCTAGGGTTTGTGTTGTTTCAGCCTCAAGGATCATTTGATCCCTGTTATTGTTGAGTAACCGTTCTACACTTGATCAAGTATATTTGGGGCTGTTAGTTGTGTTTGTAATTGTTATAGATGTTGATGATGAAGAAAACCTTGTTATAATAACAATTGTTCTTTGATTAATTCCGCTGCATATTGTTGTCTTTGTTATTGTTATTCCTAGATGAGATCTAACAAATCTCGAGCTATAAACGATTCTACAGTGACTAAATATCAATAGTGGTTATGTCACTCATAAGAAATATATATGTCACGTAATTGCAAGTATGTTTACCAAATCAAGACTCACGTATCATAAATACAAGTAATCACATAAACAAAATCACAACACAAGGTTAAAAGAATTAAGATATTTCTGATTAAACTATGGACAGTCCCTAAAATGTATGGACGGTCCCATATATACGTGGGACCGTCTGTCGATTTACAGGATGGTCACCAGTGTCATTTCCGAGACATGTGATTAAATATGTATTTGTATTTTTTAAGTTGTTTTAGTTTATATCTCAGGCACAATCACAATCTAAGCAACACGCCACACAAACATAACCTAAATGCAAAAAGATAAATGGAAGAATAAACGCAAAGAGATAAAATAAAGAAAGCGCAAACCTGACACGGTGATTTATAGTGGTTCGGCACGAAGCACCTCTTCGCCCTACTCCACTCCCCGAGTACCCAACTCGATAGTTACTTCATTAGTCAACACGCTCCCTTTAGGCGGAACAAACCATACACCAAAGCTTAAACCAATTTAACGACACTAAGCGGAATGTCGAGTCCTAATCCTAGCCAAAACCAATCTACACAAAAGCCCACATGGTTACACCGATGTACACCTCGTCCACTTGAATCAACACCTAATCCAAGTTTTCACGGACCTTCACCTGTTCCTAGTCTTCACAAGGGCGATCACCCCGTCCCAATCTTCACACGGACGATCACCCCGTCTTAATCTACACATGGACGATCACCCCGTCCTAGTCAACAAACTATTACAAGGACTACGCACTTTTTCCTATTCTAAACTAACACAACTAGTCACGACTCACACACAAGTCGGATATACTAATATACAAATGAGAGAGTTTGGAGGAAGAAGAGAATCGTAACACAAGTTACGTGTGTGTGTGTGGACTACTCTATAACACTTCAATTCTTGACGACTTCGAGTGTTCTTCTCTTGCACTTGAGTTAGAGGATGACGGGATCACTTATAAACACATACCAAAGAGTTATAGTGATCAAAGAAGAAGAAGGAAAGAACAGAAAATTTTTGTGCCAAGAGGATTCAGTTTTTCTTTGGAAAATGGCTCAGTATTTATAAGCAGCTCAAGGAGCGGGGACGGTGCCTTAAACATTGGACGGTCCCTTATATATAAAGGACTGTCACCTTGTTTAAGGTTCCTTCCCAACAGTTTTTGTCCTTTAGTGGTGAAATGTTATCTAGTGAAAATTAACTACTTTGGGCTGGAAAAATAGCTGTTGGGAATTTGAAATTCAAATTTATTTTTCTTTAAAACATTTCTTTATAAATACAAAAATAATTTGTCTAATTTATTTTTGTAAAAATGCTTTGTCATATTTATAAAAATGTGAGGTTTAAGGACATAAATATTTTCTTTAATCACTTAACAAAGTTGGTATAGTGTTTGTTAATACCTGAAGTGATTCGGGCTTGAGCCGTCGAGAGATGTTGATACGTGCATGCATTGATGATTTGTATAAACAAGTAACTTGTGCACTTTACGTTATGTATTACAAGTTACATGTTTGTCATCATTAAAACATGAAGACACTATATAGATTAAATGTCATAACGTTTGCACTAACAGTTGTATATTTTGGTGAATGGTGTTATTAATAGTGTATTAATTGTAGGTGTTGAATAGTATTTTTTTTTTTAGTTTTATTTGTGCTTTAAATATTTTTAAATTATGTTTTTTTACTTGTATTTGTAAACAAAGTCATTAAAATTTTTTGACTACATTCATAGCAGCAGTATCTAGTTGTACCTTGAGCAATAAAATTTGTAATGATGAATTCGCATTTAATGCACAAAAATATCTTTGTGCTTTATAAGATAGTGAGATAACCAATGCAAATTTACTAATTCTTTAAATATTTAATTACAATTTAATTCACAAACTTTCTTTACTTTAACTTGTTCAACATCCATATATACCAAAAAAATGAAGAAGTAAATGTACACAAACAAATTGATGTTACTATAAACCGTCGTCGCTATGTGTAGGTAATTATGTAGTTTAATATTAAATATCAGCCGAGTTTTAAGTTTATTCGATTTTGAGCACGGTGTTGATGGAAAAAATATTCTACTTTTTTACTATGTAGAATTGACAAGTCACCTTTTTTCTCTTGCTCTATGGTGAAGGATGTTTTATGTAAGATCTCGATGTGGTGGGATATTGTTATTCATATAGTTGAGTCTTATGATCAATGGTTGCCTTGGTTTCTTAGTCTGCATATTATCCATTATCCATTATCCAATATATATAAAACCCAGTTTTGCAATTAAGCAAAAAACATCATTAACAAAGTGGTTAGTGCACCAATATGTGGCAGAGAAATGGGGTTTTTACTGTGCGCTACTGTGCTAAGCACTGTTTTTCACTATAGAGTTACTGTAGCAGTGTCATTTACACTAATCCAGTCATTATCAAGGGGATTAAGTCATCCAACATTATATTGTGTGGCTGAGATTAGACTCAGTTACAATTAATATACAAATTACATTACACTTAATATACAAATATACAATATACTAAATAATAGATAAATATAAAAGCATATACACACATAACTAATATCTTCTTTGTAAAAAATCCAGAAACTTCACCATCGCTTTCTACCCTTTCATATCATTTCCTCTAAAGTATAAAGAAACAAGAAGTTGGTAAATGAATATTCATATCCCACACTAAGTTTCAAAGTAGAAAGTATTTCATCGACCCCTACAACAACAATATGATCAATTTACACAGAGTCAAAATTTCGTGGCATTTACATATTAACCATGAAAGAACCCCCAGCAAACGCTTACAACATCAAATAACCAACAACACCAACACTTAAAATCTCAGATTTAGGTTCAACTTTTGTCTAATCTTTCATAGATTCTTTTTGTTGAACCCATATCATCATAGACCCTTTAGAAGATAGACTTCTTTGTTTATATCCGAACTTCTACAATGAAGAGACATAAACAAATGTGTTTCATCTCTCTATTCATTCGGCTCATAAACGAAAACACAACAATAATTACACCTACCTGAGACCATATAAATGATCTTGAAGTCGTTTTCTTTGAAGCTTAGACACGTAAGAATCGAGCATGAAAGATTCAGGTTGTGTTTATCATTTGTATATGATAACTTGATGTGTTAATGTAGTTATTCTAATGGAAAGGATGAAGGAAATTGTATTTGGTTTTGATAAGATAAGAAGAAGTTAGGTGAGAGAAGATGGTGAGAAAGGCGGACAAAAATATGTGTGTGTTTAGGGTGGTTTATTAGGGTAACAAAACTTTATCATAAGTTGTTTTTTTTTTTTTTTTTTTTTTTTTTTTTTTTTTTTTTTTTTTTTTGGCCCTATTACATGATTGGAATAAGTGGGACTGGATTTATGCTTATACATTGGATTGAGTATTTCATTTTGTTTTGGGGTGAAAAATGGATTGGACTTGCTGAGTTTGTATTTTGGTTTTTGGATATTGAGCTGCAAACACACAAACGTGAATTATCAATGTGTTATCCAAATTTATTTTTAAATACAACATAAAAAACCGCCGCAACGTGCGGGTGCATCGCCTTTTGAATTACAGATCACACTGGGATTAAAAAACTGAATGAAAAAAATCTGGCGCAATGCGTGGAACTTTTTGAAACAAAATATAGTACCATGATTGGAAATAAAGTAGAATAACACATAAATATTGTGCTTATACTACTCTGTATTGCTAAAATGTTTTAGCCAACATGGTTGAAAAAAAAAAAACTGATGTCAATCACCCCGTCGCAACGCGCGGGCCGCCCGACTCGTTCGTTCTAAGCCCAAGACCATTTTGGAAGGCATTTTTTACATTACGTGGTGGCATGTTTGGAACTTCCAGAACAAGAAGCTATTTAGTTTGACTCTTCCTAAAAGGCGGTTATTTATGACGACATTGTTTCTAGTTCTTTCACTTGGTGTAATTCGAGATCAAATCATAAGTGTAGTTGGGTAGATAGGTTAAAAAATCTAATGCTTGTAATCGTGTAATGTGTTTTCTGGCTTCTTGCTAGTTCTTAATACAATCCGCCGTTAAAAAAAAAAAAAAAAAAAAAACTTTTTTACTATGTAGGCGCGTAAAAAAAAAAAAAAAAAAAAAAAAAACTTTTTTACTGTGTAGGCGCGTAGATGAAATAAATTGTTTGCATTATCTTTTTGCCATCTTCAACATAATTATCTATACTATATATAATACACAAAGCACTCTCTCTTTTAAAATTAAGACTTACAAGACAAGAAGCATAATGTACACCACTTTAATACACATTCTCATTCTTAATTTTCAGACTTACAAGACAAGAAAACATAATGTACCCCCGTTTAATGCAAATATTAAAAAGACAAAACACCACTTTAATGCTATTAATATAGTCAAGATATTTAACGAAGTCAATTAATTAACTGGTCAATAAATACAATTAATGCAGTTATTAAAACCCATTACATAAGAAATAAAAATTATCAAGCATATTGTAAAACCAACTTAAACACAATTCTCGTATTAAGTGTCACTAATACAAATAATAAAGCATATTATACAAATATTCAAGCTCGAACGGGCACGGGCCAAACGGGCTCGAGCCCAAATGAACTCATGTTATACGAATCGCTTTAAAAAAGACCCAAAAAGACGAAATAAATTCCTTAGTTAAGGAGTTAAAATACATCACATGAAATTCTTGATATCCGTTAATTTATTGTAAAAAAAAAAAAAAGAGCATAATAAACTAAAATATATGATTCACCGGAAAATTTTATTTCAGGGTAACCGCCGCCGCAACGCGCAAATACCATGCTAGTATAAGGAAAATAATTTGCAGTTTTGCACACTTAGGGAGGAGGGAGTGGCAAGCGGGCTAGCTTGCGGGCTGGGCGGGCTCGAAGTGAACACCGCCGCCGGTAGGGCGGGCTGGCCTGGCGGGCTGGTCCAGCGGCTTCAAAGCCCGCAGCGAGCTCAACAAAATATATCCGTTGGAGGGTTTTTTTGAAAATTAAAATATATACGTTAGAAGGAGCGTGGGTAAAAAAAAAAAAAAAAACAATTTTGGTCCTTGGGGCTGCCTATAAATCCGAACTTCTCAACCATTTTTCACAAAAAAAAAATCAAACAAACCACAAGTTTAGAACATATAACAGAACAAGAACAAGAACAAGAACAAGAAAAAGTCCTTTTATTAACTTATTTTCAAAAAAATTCAAGATTTGATAAGTTAAAAACATAACCCATCATAGATCATGAACAAGAAACGAAATACATAACACAATACCTACCCGAGACCTTGTAGCCTAGAAAGCAGAACAACAAGATCAACAATAGACAGTGCAACCAAGTTTGTGTGATTGGTGTTTGGGTTTGTTGCAGTCTTGCAGGAAGAAACCAGCGAAGGAGATTCATGTTTTTTTATTCGGTTGTGGTGGTTGTTGTTTATGTGAGTTGCATTTTTATTTTGATTTGAAGAGATAATGTAAAAAGATTTAGTATTGACTTTGTAAAAGATAGTTGTGTGGCTGTAATAAGATTTAGTATGGGAAGGGTTAATGTTGCAAATTTATAATTTTGGAGGACAAATTATGAATATTTTAAAAAAAAATTGGGAGGGTTGAAAGTGATGGGCGCTAGTAAAAAAAGTTGGATTGAGGGTTGGAGGGTTGAAATGAGGTGGAGGAATTTGATTGGTTAATTTTGGGAGAGTTGAAGGGATGGGAGTGATGACTCTGCAGTTCTGCACACTTAAAACTCATGCCTAACGTAGTAACATAAATACACGATTAACGCATAATTAATGAGTAATTAATCAGGCGTTAAACAGAAATAAATATTTGGTGCACTGAATGTCATTTGTTATGTGTCCTTAAGACAAGGTTTGCACTCGACACATATTTCTTGTTTTTGTGAAAGGATAATCGATTTCTAATGGCTCAATCCAAAACTTCTTACCTTTTCGTCTTGCTGGTCATTCTTCTTTGTACTGGTAAATTAGTCTTATAAAATTACCAAGTTCAATTCGCATAATAAGATTACCAGCTAGATTTTATTTTTATTTTTACATTTTATTTGCATGCACATAATAATGTTAAACACAAACTTGACTTCTCGTAATAATTTCGGAACTCTAACTAACCCTTGTACTTTATAGTTGATCCACATGTTACGTACTATATTTAAAAGTATTAAACTTTATAATATAATTTACAACTATATTTAATTTTGTGGTATATTGCAGTATCGTGTTCGCAATTGGTGACGGCTGAATTATGTTGTACGGAGAATAACATGCCTTGTGATCCGCTCAGTTTGCACGATCAGGCTAGATGTTACGCTTTTTGCGTGAAGAATTGCACTAATAGGAAGGGTGGCCATTGTAGACCGTATTCGAAAAATATTTGCCATTGCGCATGCTAAGGAAAAGTTAGTGTTTTTCTTTATCAACTGCGAATAATCGATATTTGTTTGGGTAATGTAATAATGAGGGAATAATTATGTTCAATAATTGCATGCTAATTATGTTCTTATAAACTGAATTGAATGAATATTTAGTGTATTGTGTTTGAGTATATTCAAGGTGCCATTATGAAGTAAAAAGTGACAAAAAAAGATTTAAGATCATTTACATACCAAACTTTTTTTAGGGATCAATCTCCACCCTTAATATTTATTTAATCTAATGGATGAGATTAATCTTAACAATTTAAAACAGAAAAATCACAAAAATACCCAAATTTTCACACCTATTTCACAAAATATCCAATTTTTTTCCGAAAAAGCCAAAATACCCATGAAATCCTCAAATTTTAGGACTTTTGCGAAACTTAAAAAAAAATCAAAAAATTTTCGGTATTTATTAAAAAAATCTAAATTTTTGATAAAAAAATAAAAATATTTCAATTTTTTTAAAAAATCAAAATTTTTTAATATTTTTTTAAAAATTCCCCAAACTTTTGCACAAAACTTGCGAGATTTCATGTGTTACCTCAAATAACTTTGCGGATAAATCTGTTGTGTTGTCTCCTTTAGGAAAATTCGAAAAGATTTGTAAGGTTCTGAGTGTTATATCAAAAAGGTAGAGATAGATATTAGTGTTTTAAAAATATTGAAAATTTTCATAATTTTTAATAAATATCGAAAATTTTTGATATTTTTAATAAATATCGAAAAAAATTTGATATTTTTAAGAAATATCGAAAAAATTTTGATTTTTTAAAAGGTTCACATAGGGTCCATTTTTTGCGGATTTTATGGGTATTTTTGCTTTTTGAAAAAAAATAAAAAATAATAATAATAAAAATAAAAAATGGTATTTTGTGAAGTAAGTTTGAAAAATTAGGTATTTTTGTGAATTTCTCTTTAAAAACCTCACTTTTATCATTTTTTTTCTTCACATATTAATATCTTTCAAACCATTAATCGTTAAAAAAAAATATATACCATTACGACGAGCATTTAATTGTCTTTTTATAGATAGGTATTTTGATATACTTTCAACAATTTTTTTTCGTGTTTTTTACCTTTTTTTCGTTACTGAAATTTGCATGAAAAAATCACATGTGATAACACTAATTTCAATATTATAATAATATCACATGTGATATTAGTGTTAAATCACATATATATGTCATATAATATGTAATATCATATGTGATTTAACACTAATATCACATGTGATATTACATATCATATGTGATATTATATGTTGGGAATTAAATATTCTGAAGATTAGAGTATTAGAAATTACTCTAAGTCAAGGTACTGCTCGTACATCAAAGTACTGCTAGTACATCAAGGTACTGCTAGTTCATGATCAAAGTACTGCTGCTTCATCAAAGTACTGCTGATCAGTGACTCATAGGATAAGATCGAAAAGATATTTATTGTATTTTGGTCAAACATATACGGTAGATAATATCTTACTCCATGTGCTTAGTTAACAAGTTGTATACATAGATACATGTTGTATCTTATGTACTGACACAATATGCATAAGTTAAATAAGTAAGTCGGTCAAGACTTTTAGCAAAATTGTAAAGATCTCTTGCAACTATAAAAGAGATCTTAGACTTAGATATTATATACTAGACACAATAGAACATACATGCACATGCATAACTGTTAGAACAAGAACAAAAACAATATCACAAGTCTAAAACATAAGATTCAAGGTTTTGTAACCCTAGTGAAAAACTCAAGATCACTCGTATTATTTGGAATAATATTGAATCGTTTAGTGAAATACTTTCTTTGTTCATTGTTAAGTAACAAACATAATTCTTCCATTTCCATAACATACATAACCTTCTAAGTGTGATTAAGTAAATTCCGCGTGCTTAATCATATTAAGTCAATATATCTCATACACAAAGACACAAGGTTTAACCACCTTAACCGTGTATACAGTAGATCCTCACAGTTGGTATCAGAGCTAGAGGTTGATATATTTGAATTAGAAGAAACAGAAATGGAAGCTCATGATGTTCAAACAAATGTTGCTGCAAAGTTGCCCATAATCAAACCCAATGAGTTTGAGTTATGGAGGATGAGAATTGAGCAATATTTCATGGTCCAAGATTATACTCTTTGGGATATAATTATATATGGTGATTCCTTTTCACCAAGCTACTCAGAGGTTGTCCTAGAAGGTAAAACAAGTAGAAAAAGAAATACTGGACCAGTGTCAAATGAAGAGAAGATACTGAAGAGAAATGATCAGAAAGCAAGAAATTTGCTGCTTATGACCATTCCTAGTGAGCAGATGCTATCATTCAACAAGTATCTTGATGCAAAAACTCTTTTTGAAGAGATTTGTGCATATTTTGGTGGTAATGAAACTACCAAAAAGACACAGAAGACACTACTAAAGCAACAATTTGAAAACTTTACTGCTTTTAGTAATGAGTCTCTTGATAAGCTATTCTCAAGATTACATAAGCTTGTCAGTCAGTTAGCTGTGTTGGGTGTTGAGACAGAGAAGGAAGATCTCAACATGAAGTTTTTGAGAAGTCTACCTGATGAGTTCCATACTCATGTTATTGTCTGGATGAACAAACCAGACATTGAAACCATGAAGCTCAATGATTTGTACAACAACTTCAAAATTGTTGAACAAAGTCTGAAGAAATCTGGTCATTATGGTACTAGTTCTGGAAACGTGGCACTTTTGTCAGTTCCTAGTATTAGTAAGAATGAAGAGGTAGATGAAGGTGAAAGTGCTCCTTCCACAAGTTCTCACAAGGATGTTGCTGGTCTTGGAGATTCAACATTCTATGCTTTTATTACCAGTCAATCTAATGGCTCTCCTCTCAACCATGAAGACCTTGAGCAGGTAGATGGTGATGATTTGGAAGCTATGGATATTAAATGGCAGGTTGCTTTGCTTAGCATGAGGGCTAAGAAGTATTGGCAAAGAACTGGGAAGCAGATTACCATAAATGGTAATGATACTGCTGGGTTTGATAAGAAGAAAGTGGAGTGTTTCAACTGTCATAGGTTAGGACACTTTGCTAAGGAGTGTAGAAGCCCAAGAAAGCAGGAGAACAGAAACACATGGTATAAGCAAGATAGGAAAAAGGAAGTTACTGTTGAAGAGCCAAAGGCTATGTTGGCTATTGATGGTATTGGTTATGATTGGAGCTCTATGGCTATTGAAGAGGAAGCACCACCAAATGCTGCTCTTTTGGCCAATGAATTTGCTCTAATGGCTCATTCTGATTCAGAGGTAAACAATATTACATCTTGTACTGAATCATGTCCTAATCTTAAAGCTTATGAAGACCTTAATAAAAGATTTGAAGCTCATAAACAAGAGCTGCTTGACTCTTTGTTTAATTTAGCTAATCACAAAAGAGGTCTAGGTGTTTTGGAAAAACAAGTTTTACATTTTAAAAATAATGAAATTCATTTTGCTGATGACATCAATATACTAAAAAATGACATTAAGATCAGAGATGAGTGTATTGTTGAGTTGAATGAATCATTAGCTAAACATAAGAATGAAAGAGAAAATGTAAAGGTTTCTGTGGATGTATTAGCACATTCCTCAGAAGGATTCAATAGACTTTGGGAAGCCCAAGTTATTGATAAAGTTAATTCTGGTGTTGGATTTAAGTCTGTACCCCCTCCATACAGAGGTGTTCATTCACCTCCAGGTATTGATTTAGCACACACAGGGTTACCTGAGTTTCAAGAACCAATCATGGAATATGGTTCTAAGGTCACTAAATCTCCAAAGATAGAGAAGGTAAGTAAAAGTTTAGATAAAACTTTATCTTATCAGGACAAGGTGTCCTTTGTTAAGAAAGGAGATGCTATAGTTGTTGAAGATTGCACAACTGATAGTGATAGTGATGAAGAAGAACAGGTTATGTCTAAACCTGTATTGGTTAAGAAAGTAGGAACAAGTCTTCCTAAGATAGTCAATCACAACACTAACAGGCCTAAGTCAAATGGTAAAGGTACTGTTAGGAAACCAGTTAGATATTGTGAACAATATAGAACTACAAACAAGCCCAGAGGTAACCAAAGGAATTGGAACAACCTCAAGTCTAACCAATTAGGTGATGACTTTGTATTTTACAATAAAGCTTGTTATACATGTGGTAGTTTTGACCATCTTGCAGCTTTCTGCAACCAAAGGGTAACTGGGTATGAAAACAATAGGGTGAACTACAAAAGGCAAACTCCTCAGACTCTTTTTCACTCTAATACTCATAGATCTAAACCCAGAACAGTCTCAAACAAGTCTGGACCCAAAGGTCCTGTTAGACAAAAAGGTCCTGTTAACAAGGTACTGCCAGAACAAATTAAAGGTACTGGTAAATATAAAGGTACTGTTAGACCTTTGATGACTGTTAACCCAAAATCAACAGCTAAGGATGCAAAAACAACTTTCAAACATGCATCTAAAACTGTTCTAAGGCCCATTCAATCAAAAGCAGTTGTCCACAAACAAATTTGGAGACCAAAGGGTGTGACTTCAAAGTTAGCAGACTCTGCTGAACATGTTAGTCACTCTGCTGCTAAGGGTAATAGGGCAAATGCTGTTAAGGCCTCAGCATGTTGGATTCAAAAATCCAATGTTGCATCAACAGTCCTTAAAAGATTAAACTATATTGATGCAAGAGGCAGATTCAAGTCAGTAATGGCTTGGATCCCCAAAGAAAACTAACTTTCTTATTTGTGTGCAGGAACATTCTATTGATCATCAAGATCAAGGATACTCAGATAGTGGATGTTCCAATCACATGACAGGCAACATGTCTTATCTTTCAGATTTTCAAGAATTCAATGGAGGATATGTTACCTTTGGAGGTGGTTTTCGTGGCAAAATTTCTGGTAAAGGTACTATTAAAACCGGAAATTTAGATTTTGAAAATGTGTACTATGTACAAGAGTTAAAGTATAATCTTTTTAGTGTTTCACAAATGTGTGACAAAAAGAATAATGTACTTTTTACTGACACTGAATGTCTTGTTCTATCTAAGGATTTTAAGATGCCTGATGAAAATCAAGTACTTCTTAGAATTCCTAGAAAGGCCAACATGTATAGTGTTGATATGAAGAACATCATTCCTAAAAAGGATTTAACTTGTCTTGTATCAAAGGCCACATTGGATGAATCAATGTTATGGCATAGAAGGCTTGGTCATATTAACTACAAAACCATAAATAAAATTGTTAAGAATGGTTTGGTAAGAGGTTTACCTCACAAAAGATTTGAAAATGATCAAACATGCATTGCTTGTCTAAAAGGCAAACAACACAAAGCCACTTGTAAGCCCAAAATTTTTAACTCTATCAATCAGTCATTGTTTATGCTGCATATGGACTTATTTGGACCAGTTTCAGTAAGGAGTATACAACATAAAAAATATTGTCTTGTTATAACTGATGACTATAGCAGATTTACATGGGTTTTCTTTTTAGCCACTAAGGATGAGACATCAAGCATTCTTAAGGAATTCATTACACTGATAGAAAACCAAGTAAGCAAGAAAGTCAAAGTCATTAGGAGTGATAATGGGACAGAGTTTAGAAATAGAGTTATGGATGATTTCTGCAAAGAAAAAGGTATTAGGAGAGAATATAGTGTTGCTAGAACACCACAACAGAATGGAGTGGTTGAAAGAAAGAATAGAACACTAATTGAAGCTGCTAGAACAATGTTAGCTGATTCTAAGCTACCTATAATCTTTTGGGCAGAGGCAATTAACACTGCTTGCTATGTTCAAAATAGAGTTTTAGTTGTACAGCCTCACAATAAGACATCATATGAACTCTTTAATGGTAGAACTCCTGCAATAGGATTTCTTAGACCTTTTGGATGTCATGTGACAATTCTCAATACCTTAGACCATTTAGGAAAATTTGATGGTAAAGCAGATGAAGGTTTCTTAGTTGGATATTCTCTTGTTAGCAAAGCTTTTAGAGTTTACAACTTAAGAACTGAGAAAGTTCAAGAAGAACTACATGTGGAGTTTCAGGAAAACAAATCCAATGTAGTAGGTCAAGGACCCAAATGGATATTTGATCTTGATTATCTAACAAACTCTATGAATTATTTACCTATTGTTGCAGAAACTAATAATTTTTCAGGTTCACAAGCAACAAATGAGGTGGAGTTAGATAAAGATCAATCTGATGTCATTATGCCATTGTGGTCAAGTACCAGTGTGGATTTAGCTTCAAACAATGATGAATCTTCTTCTGATAAAGCAAAAGAAGATGTTGAGGCTCAAAGAAAAGATGTTGGAACAAAGGAACAACTCAATATGTTGAATATTGAAAGTACTGCTGAGACAGAGCAAAGTACTGTTAGTACTTCTCAAGGTACTGTTAGTTCAGTTGAAGGTACTGCTGGTCCTTCACACTCAAAAGATGCAGAGTTCCAAGAAGATGAAGTGGATTTGACTAATCTTTCATCATCGTATCATGTTCCCACTACACCACACACAAAAATTCACAAAGTTCATTCCCTAGATAATGTGATAGGAGATATACAATCTGGTGTGAAGACAAGAAGACAATTGGTCTCTTCAGACCAACAAGGGATTCTTGATGCCCTTTATGCTTCAAAACAACATGAACTTTCAAACTCATGTTTATTTGTATGTTTTCTCTCTCAAAAGGAACCAAAGAATATTCTTACAGCCCTAGATGATTCAAGCTGGGTAGAGGCTATGCAAGAAGAGCTTCTTCAGTTCAAGATTCAAAAGGTTTGGGTGCTAGCTGATTTACCTACAGGTGAAAAGCTAATTGGCACTAGATGGGTTTTTAAGAACAAAAGGGATGACAGAGGAATTGTGATCAAGAATAAGGCTAGACTAGTAACACAAGGGTACACACAAGAAGAAGGAATAGATTATGATGAAGTTTATGCTCCAGTAGCAAGGATTGAGGCAATTAGGCTGTTTCTAGCTTATGCTTCATTCTTAGGCTTCACAGTCTATCAAATGGATGTCAAAAGCGCATTTTTATATGGTGAAATTGAAAGAGAGGTGTATGTTTCACAACCTCCTGGTTTCATTGATCCATTACATCCAAACAAAGTGTACAGAGTAGTGAAAGCTCTCTATGGCCTTCATCAGGCACCAAGAGCTTGGTATGCAACACTTGCTTCCTATTTATTAGAAAATGGATTTCAAAGAGGAAAGATTGATCAGACACTTTTCATCAAACAGCACAAGAAGGATCTTCTGTTAGTGCAGGTGTATGTGGATGACATTATCTTTGGATCTACAAGGAAGGAAATGTGTTTAGAATTTGAGAAGCTTATGAAAGATAAGTTTCAAATGAGTTCTATGGGAGAACTTACATTCTTTTTGGGTTTGCAAGTTAAGCAATCATCTGAAGGCATATTTATTAGTCAAGGCAAATATGTTGCAGAGATACTTAGAAAATTTCAATTTGCTGATTCAAAAATAGCAAGCACACCAATGGACTCAGAGAAGCACCTTCTGAAAGATGAAGATGGAGAAAATGTAGATGTACACAATTACAGATCTATGATAGGCTCTTTGATGTATCTTACATCATCTAGACCTGATATCATGTTTTCTGTTTGTGTCTGTGCAAGATTTCAAGTTACTCCAAAGGTTTCTCATTTAACTGCAGTCAAGAGAATTTTTAGATATCTTAAAGGTCAACCAAGGTTGGGTATATGGTATTCTAGAGAATCTCCTTTTGATTTGGTAGCATATTCGGATAGTGATTATGCTGGTGCTAGCTTAGACAGAAAGTCAACAACTGGAGGATGTCAATTCCTTGGGTGTAGACTTGTCTCATGGCAGTGTAAGAAGCAAACAAGTGTGGCAAATTCAACAACTGAAGCTGAATATATAGCTGCTGCAAGTTGCTCTAGTCAAGTTCTATGGCTTCAAAACCAACTCCTTGATTATGGGTACAATTTCTTAAACACTGTTATTTATATTGATAATAGTAGTACAATTTGTATTATTAAAAATCCGGTACAACACTCTAAAACAAAACACATTGAAATTAGGCATCACTTTATAAGAGATTGCAATGAGAAAAGATTAATTCAAGTTCTTAAAATTGCTTCAGAGCATAATTTTGCAGATCTGTTAACAAAAGCTTTTGATGTTTCAAGGTTTCAGTACTTAATAGCAAGTATTGGAATGCTTAATCTTTAAATTTTCAATATGATGTGTTTTTTTTTTTTTTTTACATAAATTTTTGAAAGTACTGCTGGATTTATAAGGTACTGCTATATCAAAATTTGAATTGTGTTATTCATACAGTTAGTTTTATGATTATTCTAATACAAGACAAGTACTTTGTACATTGTTCTTTTGGTTTTAGACTAACTATTTCAGGTATGAATATGTGAACACAAAGGATATTTCAAGTGAAATGGGAACAGCAGAATGCTTATCATATTGCTGACCATAGTAGATTTATGATGGACTGAGTTTAGGAATTAAACCTCCTTAAAACTTCTTTCTTGAAATCTAGTTATGATATTTCACATTGAATTGATGACTTAGTTGATCAGATAGTAACTGATACAACTCACTTTCTATCATTTTATACTTTCAAGTATAATGAGTTAGTCTAAGGACATCTGATAGAAATAACAGCTAGTGAAAGTGAATCTAACACTTGTGTTGGAGGTAACAATAACTATGAGCTGGAAACCCTGTCAAGAAAATCTTTTGAATAGATTTATCTTTTCACAGGCAGTTAGTGATAACTGAAATACATTGGTTCTCACACAACCAGAGGTTATTTTTAAACCGAAATTTTGATTAGGTGTCTGTTACACACTTGATTCTTTCAAAATGGTTGAAGTAGTATGATTTTTCAATTCTAAAATCATGAACATACTACTAAGTTAAATGATTTCTTAAAAGGATTTTTCAAGGATTCAGAAAAACCATTCATTAATGGATTATGAATCAAAATGTCCACTGATTCACCTCTCATAGGAGTTAACACACCTAGAAGTGATGAGGACAGCAACTTAAACTCTTAAGGAATTGATGGCTTCATGTACAATATTGTCTGAAAACAAGTTCAAACTGATAGATCAGGTGATATGAAGAGAAGTTCTTTAGTACATAGTGAGATCTTCCAAACAAGGGGAGGAAACAAAAGTTATTTGCTTCAGGGGAGGTTATAATCTCAGAGAAGGAAATAATTTCCCAGAAAAGGAAGAATAAAACCAATATATGGAAGGAGAAGACAAGAGCATACAAGATGATGTAGAGGTTGAAAATGATTAGAACAGATCAAATATCTAGAAGGGATGAAGCATTCCTAAAGGAGAAAGTTCTATCTAGATCAAACAAAGAAAAGTTTCAATTTCACTTCAAAGACATGCTGGTTAGATGATTTCACTTGTTGAAACAAGCATCCAAGATACACAGCATCATTGCCTCTTACAATTCCTCCATCCAAGGAAATTGCACCATCTTTTGGTACAATGTTTTGATATTTGCTGAAGTCAAAGAAGAACAAAGCAGATGAGTTCAGAATAGAAGAATGTTCAGATTCAAGAAGTGTTTGAAAGATCTTCACAAGTCCTCATTTAATTCAGAAAAACATGTTTGAATTAATTCACATGTTTAGGGGAGGATTGTTGGGAATTAAATATTCTGAAGATTAGAGTATTAGAAATTACTCTAAGTCAAGGTACTGCTCGTACATCAAAGTACTGCTAGTACATCAAGGTACTGCTAGTTCATGATCAAAGTACTGCTGCTTCATCAAAGTACTGCTGATCAGTGACTCATAGGATAAGATCGAAAAGATATTTATTGTATTTTGGTCAAACATATACGGTAGATAATATCTTACTCCATGTGCTTAGTTAACAAGTTGTATACATAGATACATGTTGTATCTTATGTACTGACACAATATGCATAAGTTAAATAAGTAAGTCGGTCAAGACTTTTAGCAAAATTGTAAAGATCTCTTGCAACTATAAAAGAGATCTTAGACTTAGATATTATATACTAGACACAATAGAACATACATGCACATGCATAACTGTTAGAACAAGAACAAAAACAATATCACAAGTCTAAAACATAAGATTCAAGGTTTTGTAACCCTAGTGAAAAACTCAAGATCACTCGTATTATTTGGAATAATATTGAATCGTTTAGTGAAATACTTTCTTTGTTCATTGTTAAGTAACAAACATAATTCTTCCATTTCCATAACATACATAACCTTCTAAGTGTGATTAAGTAAATTCCGCGTGCTTAATCATATTAAGTCAATATATCTCATACACAAAGACACAAGGTTTAACCACCTTAACCGTGTATACAGTAGATCCTCACATTATATATCATATGTGATTTAACACTAATATCACATGTGATTTTATGATTTTTTTTTCCCTAAATATGTATAGTAATATAAAATTATTTAATTTTGTCATTTAATTGGCAATCAGAAATCTTCCTCTTTCAAAACGAACTTTATTGGTCCAATTTCGTTTTTTTAAAACATTCATTTTTCAGTTTTGAGTTTTCTCTTATTGTATAAAGATTTTTTTGTTGTCAGTAAAAAATGATAAGCTTAATTGGAAACAAACAAGGAGTATGAAATACTACTATTTATGACAATAGAATCAGATCTTCAGAATGATAAATGAACAATTTTGAAAATTATATACCTATGAATCTGTCAAAATTAAACTTTTAGTACTCTTTAAAAAAAAAAATATATATATATATATATATATATATATATATATATATATATATATATATATAGATATAGATATGCGTTCATGTGGTGTACAAGCTTAAAATAGATAAAATAGGTACACATATGAACCGTTGGATCAATCTTGTTAGATGAGATCAAAATAAATATTATTAATTAATTAGATAATAATATTAATTAATTAGATATTTAGTTTAAGGGTATTATAGTAATCTTTTTTTTCATTGTAATCCCATCTTAAATGCTCCATTATTAGCCATTACAACATTCACATATTACAACATTCACATTATTAGCAATTACAACATTTAGATATTCTATCATTCATATTTTAAATAAATTGATTGATTTAAATCAAATCACAATATAATAGCTATAGCATTGGTTCAGTTTGTAAGTTTAATTTTGTGCAGTGATTCAAACACTTTGTTTGTCATATGAAATAAAGGCCAACAATGTCCATGTGATTTCACAAAAATATTTTCATTGCACATGATCACAGATTATGTGTTGCAACCTTATTCAACAACCAACAAACACACGTCAACTTCTTTAGAAATGAACAAAGTATCCCACTTCATATTAACCACAGTAAAGAGTATTAATGAAATTTTTCTATGTATCACAATGACATAGTTGTCGATATAATGAATCTATATGCTAGTTTCATGAATTATATAATTCGCAGACTTTGTATCAGATTTTCCTCAAATGAGCATTCAACACTAATAGTTACAGATACCAAAGATACAAAGTTATCCCAAGCAACTTGTATCTTTAGGTTCATGAATCAAACTGATGCACAAAATTTGATGTTTACAAAATGACCCACCAACATGGGGTCCAAGATAACAAGAACATATTAAATAGTTCAAAACAAGTACGAGGTGATTAACAACCTAAAATAACAGCTCGTTGCCGTAAACATCCATGTCCTTGAACACAACCTGGTACACGTCGCGTCCTCCAATTTTTTTTCCCTTTCAGGGCAGTTCCTAGAATCATGGTATGCGTACTTGCCACAGTAGCCGCACATCCTTATTGGCTTGTTGGCTAACATCATAGCAATATACCTTTTTGGTTCACGCCACGTACGACAGTTGCCACCTTTCGTGTTAAATATAGACAATAAAGAAAGAAAATAAGTTTTAAAACAACAATAATCTAAGAATAAATTAAACTTTAATAGAAACCATACTACTTACCTTGAAAGGAAGAATTCTGGATTGCAATACACATACTGAAATGCAATTTGATAATTCTGGAATGCAACACACATTTCGTGGGTTAGAGTAGTTTGGATAAGCAATCCCAAACACCTCAACTGAATATCCGATGCATCAAAATGCGGCTTCCTTACTAATCACCTTAAAAGAGCAATGCTATAATCTCCCAAAAGTATTCCTAAATACATTCCTAATGCCACATGTCAGGATTCATTGGAAAAACAGCTTGGCTCGCTTTATCACATTCCAATTAACACATGACACATACCATTAGGAGGATTTTTAGGCATACATGTTAGGAAGATATATCATTTCTCACCTTAAAATGATGATTTTACCTGCAATTTTGTATTAGTGCCTGCTTTTTCTGTCCGTTACAACCGATGAATTTGTAATGCCTGATAGTTATCAAAACTAAGGTGACGATAGGAGCCTTAATGCCTGATAACCCTGTAATGGTTAAAAGGTGTCTGCCTCCAAACTCCAAAGGTTCAGTACTGTATGACACCGGTCGTTACATGTTGACTGACTTTTGAGTTTTGAATAATTACTAGTCATGCTAATTAGTAGTCTGTTTTGAATGATGTAACAGCATTATACTAAGTATACAATTACACAAAAAAAAAAGTACATCACATTTTACTAAATGAAACTAACAAGATAGTCACACAGAGATACCCTTTTAAAGATTTTAAGAAAGGAATAACGGTTCAAATGAGTATCAAACTACTTATTTTCTATTTAACATAGGAACTTCTAACTTTGCCTATTGTGTGTATCATCCCAAGTGTTTGTTTAAGCTTATTTTTGGGCTTATGAGCTAATTATCTCATTTCAGATTATACTTCATAAGCCTAGTTTTCCATCTTATTTTGGAACTTAACAACTTATCGAGGCTTGTTATATCATAACAAGCTTATACAAACCCATGAGTTTCAAAACATGTATCCAAACTAACACAAAACATGTATCCAACTGATGCAGATGAATCCTTGGCAACTACTACACATTCACGCAGAATCTAATACACATAACTAACTATCATGAATCATTACACACACACAGGTTTATTCCATCTAATACACATCAGTACGTAGCTAATAGCTAATACTTAAACACATCAGTACATAGCTAGCACACATGTATCCTTAGCAACCACACATGAATCATTACACACACACACACAGGTTTATTCAAGTCTTAAACACATCAGTCAACTCATACACATGAATTCAAGTCTTAAAAACATCAGTCAACTCATACACATCAGTTAGTTTAGAAGCTTAAACACATCAGTCAACTCATACACATGAGTATTATTCAAGTCTTAAAAACATCAGTCAACTCATACACATCAGTTAGTTTAGAAGTCTTAAACACATCAGTCAACTCATACACATGAATTCAAGTCTTAAAAACATCAGTCAACTCATACACATCAGTTAGTTTAGAAGCTTAAACACATCAGTCAACTCATACACATCAGTATTATTATAAGAAAAAATACACAATACCTCGATCGTCTTCACTGTCTCCATCAAGAGTTAGATCGATAGTTTAATATTCGTCATTATCTATGTTTGGTCGTCTAATATTTGACAACCTTCCATTTCGTCGGACTGAGACCAGAAACCAACAACTAATTAACAAACACTCTATATTGATTTGATAAAAAAAATAAAAAAGACAAACAATGTATCAATTACCAAGAATTATTTCTTCTTCATTCCCGTTTTCGATCACTTGAGGTTCAAAATTCGCCAATCTTCTTGTTTATGATTGCAGATACACCTTCGCTATCTGCATTTAAAGTAAAAATGTAGAACGAAAATCTGGGGATGGATGATTGATTCCTCGCATTTTGGGGATTATGATTTTAATGTTGAAAAGCATGATTTTGGGGATTATGGTTTTAATCTGGGGATTATGATTTTGGGGATGGATGATTTTAATGTTTATGATTGTAACTGCTACCTTAATAACGATCAACAAAATATAAGCTCATATAAAAAATGGTACACAAATGACATTTGTTTTTCACTTAATTACAATTGTACCACTCATCAACTTAATCTCTAATCTCATATATCATGTTTGATCCAACGGTCCACGTGTGTACCTATTTTATCTATTTTAACCTTGTACACCACAATAACGCCCCCTATATATATATATATATATATATATATATATATATATATATATATATATATATATATATATATATATATATATATTGAAAATTATTTCTTAATATTTCTTCTCTTTAAATATAAATATAAAATAGAAAAAATTGCGTGTTTCGTCCATGTGGTTTATCCAAAATCACACCTGCCATCCCTAATCGATTTTAATTACAATAGTGATACCTAATCTCCAAACTAGTTGCATTAATGGTCTCTATTTTGAAAAAAATAGGGACATGTGTAATAATCTACAGTTTTTTCATTGCACGGGTAGTCCCTATTGTTATTCGGATAGTCCTTATTTTTCAAAATAGGGACTATCAATGCAAATAGTTTGAAACTAAATGATTATTTATGTAATTAAAATCGAATAGGGACTATCCATTTTTTGTACGTTTTATCCCTTTTTTACAATTTTATCCGTTTTTTGTATGTTTTATCCGTTTTTTTTGTACGTCCTGTCCTTTTTTTTGTACGTTTTAACCATTTTTAGCTCTTAGTTTACGTTTTTATCCCTTTTTTGTATGTTTTATCCATTTATTGTACGTTTTTGTATGTTTTATCCGTCTTTTTACTAACCGTTTTTTATACGTTTTTTTCCATAAAAAAACAATTTTTTACGTTGTTACGTACAAAGCGTACATTTTTTATGTTTTTTGTATGTTTTAACCGTACAAAAACGGATAAAATGCAAAAAAGACTGATAAAAACATACAAAAACGGTAAAAACATACAAAAAACGGATAAAACCGTACAAAAACAGATAAAACCGTACAAGAACGTATAAAACCGTACAAAAGCGGATAAAATATTTTATCCATTTTTTTACCAGTTTCTTTTTACGTTTTATCCGTTTTTGTATGGTTAAAACGTAAAAAAAAAAGTGCAAAAAAGGGTTGAAACTTAAAAACTGGATAAAACATAGACAAAACAGATAAAGCGTACAAAAATGGTTAAAATGTAATAAAAACATAAAAAAAAAAGGATAAAATGTTAAAAAGGGATTAAAACGTACAGAAAAACGGATAAAACGTAAAAAAAACGGATAAAACGTAAAAAAAACTGATAAAACGTAAAAGAAACAGGTAAAACGTAAAAAAACTGATAAAATGTACAAAAAACAGAGTAAACGTAAAAAAAGGGAAAAAACGGGTAAAAGTGTACAAAAAACGGATAAAACGTTAAAAAAATACTGATAAAACATAAAAAAAACGGATTAAACGTAAAAAAAACTGATAAAACATACAAAAAATGGATAAAACGTAAAAAACTGATAAAAAGTACAAAAAACGGAGACAACGTAAAAAAGGGACAAAAACGGATAAACGTAAAAAAAACGGATATAACGAAAAAAACTGATTAAACGTACAAAAAACAGATAAAACAAGAAAAAACTGGTAAAAATGTACAAAAAACGGAGTAAACGTAAAAAAAATTAGACAAAAACAGATAAAATGTACAAAAAATGATAAAACGTACAAGAAAACGGATAAAAACGTAAAAACGGATAAAATGTACAAAAAATTGTTAAAAACGTAAAAAGAGGACTAACGATGCAAATACCATTAGTCCTGAAGGCTAACGGTGTAATATTTCTATCTCTTTAAGAGATAATGGACAAATAATTTGCACTGTTAGTCTTCATTGTAAACGAGAGATGTATGATGTTTAACGTTCGGCTAACGAAGGATGTAAGGTGCCAATTGTTTCTGACAGTGATGTAAGATGTCAGATATTTCAAACCACAGGGATGTATTTTGCAGTTTACTCAAAAAAAAAAGAACACATTGTACTTTTACGACATTTACTTTTCATTCAGTTTTCATTTGACACTAGCTACTTAATTTCTAGTGTGTGGTAACATAGTCGTTGGAAAGAAGAAAATTATATATCTAAGAAAGGAATGCAGGATTAGCTCGTGCAACATTGAAATTTGACGAAATTGTGTACTAAACGTATGTATTTACTCGTATAATTCACAATGATTAGTTGATAACTATTGTTTTGAGCTACATATAGCGCCATATGCGACTTTTTAGGGATGCAAGTGGTCGGCACATGATTTCGTGATTCGTTGTCAACATCATATATGAGAAAATGAATATGCAATTCAGTCACATGAAACTCGTTTTTAGGTACTTAACATTTAAATACAAGATGAATTAGCGTTACATACTTTTGGGATTAGCTACCAGAGGCGGATCTATGTTGCCCCATACGAGTAAATACATACGTTTAGTACACAATTTCATCAAATTTCAATGTTGCACGAGCTGATCCTGCATTCCTTTCTTAGATAACTATTGTTTTGAGCTACATATAGCGCCATATGCGACTTTTTATGGATGCAAGTGGTCGGCACATGATGTCGTGATTCGTTGTCAGCATCATATATGAGAAAATGAAGATGCAATTCAGTCACATGAAACTCATTTTTAGGTACTTAACATTTAAATACAAGATGAATCAACGTTATATACTTTTGGGATTAGCTACCAGAGGTGGATCTATATTGCCCCGCCCCTGCCCCCCCCCCCCCCCCCGTTTTTTCGTTCCATAGTGTTAATTTATCCGTATTTCGTCCGGAAAAAATTATATTTATTAAGCCGGCCCCCCACCCCCCGATTATTAAGCCGGCCCCCTCCACAATTTCCTTCAAGATCCGTCACTGTTAGCTACGAATGAGACAACAATCTCAAGATCATTTTTATTGGTGTAGAACTATCAAGACCATGTAGAGAAGTAGAAAGCAATAATTATAAAATATATAATGACGTAAAAAGTCATATACACATTAACATAAAATTCTTAAAATAAATATTACAAAATATATATGTAAAGTGAGAGACAAATGCAAGCGGTTAGATTTAAAATTTTCTTGATTAAGCGTTTCGAATGAAAGCAGCAGTTACACAAAATTCAACCCGTAGTTGTTTGTTGCCAAACAAGCTATATATTTAAACTGTTAGTCATTTGCCTATAAATACTGGTTCATTCCTAGACTTTTTCTTCACCTTTTTACACTCCAAACCTTCTGTTCTAAATCTCTTCCTATATCTTTCTAAATCCTTTGATCATATAATCTTAAGCTTTTGTTTCCAAGTGATTCAAGCTTCAATCATCCAAGTGAAAAGAGAATAATACTTCTATCAATCAAGACTAGAAGTATTACAACATAGTATCATCTTGTTACCTAAGTTGTTAGTTTGGTAAACTTTGTAATTCTACATATAGGTAACGAACTTTCCAAAATTTCCTATGTTAGGTATTTGACTCTCAAAAATACTATGTTAGGTAATGAAACTTGTTTTAACTTTCAATGTTACGTAATATCGGTTAACTCTATTTGCACCGTTAGTCATTTTCTCCGTTATCTCCTAACGAGATAGAAATGGTTTACACCGTTAGTCCTATGGGTTAACTCTATTTGCACCGTTAGTCCTTTTCTCCGTTATCTCCTAACGAGATAGAAATGGTTTACACCGTTAGTCCTATGGGTTAACTCTATTTGCACCGTTAGTCCTTTTTAACGTTTTCGTCCGCTTTTTTATGTTTTCGTTCGATTTTTTACGTTTTCGTCCGGTTTTTTACGTTTTCGCCCGCTTTTTTACGTTTTCGTCCGTTTTTTTACGTTTTTTCTGGTTTTTTTACGTTTTGGTCCGATTTTTTTACGTTTTCGTCCGGTTTATTACGTTTTGGTCTGGTTTTTACGTTTTCGTCCGGTTTTTTATGTTTTCGTCACGTTTTTTTACGTTTTCGTCCGCTTTTTTAAGTTTTCGTTCGATTTTTTACGTTTTTGTCCCGTTTTTTACGTTTTCGCCCGCGTTTTTTACGTTTTCGTCTGTTTTTTTACGTTTTCGTCCGGTTTTTTACGTTTTGGTCCCATTTTTTACGTTTTCGTCCGGTTTTTTATGTTTTCGTCACGTTTTTTTACGTTTTCGTCCGGTTTTTTACGTTTTCATCCTTTTTTTACGTTTTCGTTTGATTTTTTACATTTTTGTCCGGTTTTTACGTTTTCGCCCGCTTTTTTACGTTTTCTTCCTTTTTTTACTTTTCGTCCAGTTTTTTACGTTTTGGTCCCATTTTTTACGTTTTCGTCCGGTTTTTTATGTTTTCGTCACTTTTTTTATGTTTTCGTCTAGTTTTTTATGTTTTCATCCTTTTTTAACGTTTTCGTTTGATTTTTTACGTTTTCGTCCAGTTTTTTACGTTTTCGCCCGCATTTTTACGTTTTCGCCCGCTTTTTTACGTTTTCGTCCGTTTTTTTACGTTTTGGTCCCATTTTTTACGTTTTCGTCCGGTTTTTTACGTTTTCGCCTGCTTTTTTACATTTTCGTAAAAAACCGGACGAAAACGTAAAAAACCGGACGAAAACGTAAAAAATCGAACGAAAACGTAAAAAAAGGATGAAAACGTAAAAAACTGGACGAAAACGTAAAAAAACATGACGAAAACATAAAAAACCGGACGAAAACGTAAAAAATGGGACCAAAACGTAAAAAACCGGACGAAAACGTAAAAAAAACGGACGAAAACGTAAAAAAGCGGGCGAAAACGTAAAAAACCGGACGAAAACGTAAAAAATCGAACGAAAACGTAAAAAAAAGGAACGAAAACGTAAAAAAGCGGACGAAAACGTAAAAAAAGGTGACGAAAACATAAAAAACCGGACGAAAACGTAAAAAAAATGGGACCAAAACGTAAAAAAACCAGACGAAAACGTAAAAAAGTCGGACCAAAACGTAAAAAACCAGACGAAAAAGTAAAAAAACGGACGAAAACGTAAAAAAGCGGGCGAAAATGTAAAAAACCGGACGAAAACGTAAAAAATCGAACGAAAACGTAAAAAAGCGGACGAAAACGTTAAAAAGGACTAACGGTGCAAATAGAGTTAACCCATAGGACTAACGGTGTAAACCATTTCTATCTCGTTAGAAGATAACGGAGAAAAGGACTAACAGTGCAAATAGAGTTAACCTATAGGACTAACGGTGTAAACCATTTCTATCTCGTTAGGAGATAACGGAGAAAAGGACTAACGGTGCAAATAGAGTTAACCGATATTACGTAACATTGAAAGTTAAAACAAGTTTCATTACCTAACATAGTATTTTTGAGAGTCAAATGCCTAACATAGGAAATTTTGGAAAGTTCGTTACCTATATGTAGAATTAACCCTTGTTAGTTTAGTAAACTTTGTAAATCATTCATTCATTTGTGTAGAAGGTGTGTAGATTAGGTGTGAACATAAGTGATTAGATTAGTATAGTGGGTAAGTAGTGAAGAAGATGTAGAAGTAGTTGTGTTGTAAAGAAGTAGTGTAGAAGTATTGTAAAGTTGTGAAGTAGTTGTGGTGTGAAGAAGTTGTGAAGCCGTCGTAAAGAAGTCGTGAAATAGTGAAGAAGTAGAAGTCGCGAAGGAGTGAAGAAATACAAGGCGTGAAATAGTGAAGAAATAGAAGTCGTGAAGAAGTGAAGAAATAAAAGTCGTGAAGAAGTGAAGAAATAGAAGTCGTGAAGTGTTGAAAAGAAGTTGTTGGAAGTCGTGAAGTAGTCGTGTTGTGATTGAAGTTGTGAGATTGGTTCTAGCTACAATTAGAACTCGACATTTAGCTTTGTGTCGTTAAACCGGTGTAAGCGAAAGTTGTGTAAGGTTTTCTCCGCCATAAGGGAGCTTGTTGAAGTAGTGAAGAAAACTCTTGAGCTAGGTGCTCGAGAAGTGGAGTAGGGAAAGGAAGGTGTCCTTGTAGCCGAACCACTATAAATCCCTCGTGTCTCGGTTTGATCTCTCCATCTCTTACTTAATTCTTTATTTATATCTTCATTACTTTCATACATATAGGCATATATAATTGTTAGTATTATTTTGAAGTTAATTTCACATAAAGATCAATTTAAAACTCCATTCATGAAAACAAAACTTTTATAACAAATATAAAATGATACACATATAATTAATAATATTGTTCAAGTATTATTTTTCACATAAACTCGAATCTAAGTTTTTAAAAGGAAACAAAGTTTTTATAATAAATTAAAAAGACGTAAAACTATTCAACCCCCCCCCCCCCCTTCTAGTTTTCCACAATTGGTATCAAGAGCCACGTCAAACAAGATTTTTAAAATATATTGTATTTTAAAACTTGAATCGATCCATGGAATCGGAAAAATATTTAGAAGGGCAATCTATGCATAAACCACCACTATTTGAAATTTATAGCTTTCTTGAATGGAAAAATAAATTTGAAAATTATGTGAAATCAATTGATCTAGATCTTTGGCTTGTCATTTCGATTGGTGATTTTCAACCAACTAAAACGGATTTTGAAAGTCAAAATGATTATTTCAAAACAAAGAATGACAAAAATAATAAAGCTAAAATAATTATTTATAAAGCCTTGCCGAGAGTTGAATATGAAAGAATATTCTTCTGTCAAACGGCTAATGATATTTGGAAAAGTCTCTTAAACTTTCATCAAGAAAAATGTCAAGCCAAAGATGAGGAATTTGATCTTGTACATGAATTAGTTGTCCTAGAAAATTTAATAGATAAACCAGATATATGTGCTACTAGTTCAAATGTTTTTAATGAAGGTATTAATGACGAAGACTACATGGATCAACTCCGAAGTGAACTCAATTCAAAATCATGGAGTGACACAGACGAAGAAGAAAGTTACTATCCGGTATGTGAAGAATGCAAATTAGATAAAACTCCAAATAAGGTACAATCCGAAACCGAACATTTTTGCTATGATCAATTCATTTTAGAATTTTCAAAATTAGAAAATGAGTTTAAACATTTTTGCAACATAGATCTAAAAACCATTTCTAAACATGAATCATCAAAAACTTTTGAAAGTAATTTTGAAAAAGAAATAATTTTAGAAGATAAAATGTCTAGACTTGAAAGTAATATTGAAATTGATCTAGAATGCAAAACATGTCAAGAATATAAGCATGAAATTAAAAGATTAAATGAAAGAGCAAAAATATTAGCTAAATTTGAAGAAAGTTCCAAATCTCTTAAATACCTACTAAGTTGTCAAAAGCCATTCGAAGATAAAACCGGTTTAGGATTTAGTTCGGATAACTCATCAACAAGTAAATCAAAAACAAATTAAATTTGTAAAACCTAGTAGAAAATTTTAGAAATAAGGTTATTTACAATGATTATAAATAATATAAGTCAAGAAATCCATTGTTTGTACATTAAAACAAACTGTTAAAGAATTCTTGTACTTCTTGGCGACATCCTCACCATGTGCATACAAATGCAATGGGTGTCCTCAACTAACCATCTTGGACCCATAAGAATCCGGGTACCAAGCTGTTTTACTTGATTAGGTGATAAACGCACAAAGGAAAGAAACTCAATCTTACGTCAACCTACTCACATTCGAAACGTGCGCGTGAAGACAAATGAATTATCTAATCTTGAATCACACTCAATATCTCACATGATAATCCATCTCAAGAAATAGCTAATGACGTAGTGGAATATTAATGGTGCGGCTATTGAAAAGTTAATGAAGTTATCTCTACTACTTAATCGGAGATTTTGAAAAATCTACAAATCAAAATCAAAAAGTACTTGTTGAAAAAGCATGATGTGGTTGCAATGAAGATGTGAAAGTCTCAACAAAAGACGTTATATGCATCAAGGCTAAGACATCAAATGAGTTAAGTACAAGACATGTTCGGGTCAAGCCGCTTTGGTCTAATAAGGCGTTAGAAGCCTGCTATGATATACTTTCATACCTTGGTTATCTTGAAGACTCATCTATCATTCACAACTTCGTTTACCATCCTGGATATTACGAAGAAAAGCTGGACATAAGGTACGTTCTCTTCTTAAATTTCATGAGTAGTTACTTCATACATATAGTCTTATAAATCATTGCCATAGGATATGCTTAGTTTGATAGGTTGCATTGCCTTTACACTTTTAGTTATATCCGTTTTACGATTTAATAAACTAGAAACCCTTTAGTTAGCCCCCTAAGTATTAAATAAAGTATTCACTGTCAAACTCATTTAGCCTTCTCAAATTGAATATGGAAATCTTCCATGTCCACTAGTAGAGAACTTATTTAGATAAAGCGAGTAAAGTGGATTAATTGTCAACATAGAAGTAGGATTAGATGTATCACAATATAACCCATGGATGAAGCAAACTCTTATAGACTATGGCATTAAGTTAGATAATGTGCGTAATCAAAGGAGCCATATTAGCATATATCCCATTCTCGCATCAAACATATAGAATTTAGTCATCACTTTCTTATGATCACAGGATATGTAGAAAGGGGTAGCATGTGACAATAGCCTTAACCAATTCCCTTGAGCATGAGATCTTTTACAACCATTTTTTTTAATCTATGATTAATGATATTTGTTTTTAAATATGCAAAAACTTCACATTTTGGAAAAATGATTTTTCAAAAGATTATATCACCTTTCTATCTAACATGTTTTACCATCCCACCTTTCTTCCCAACTTTTGTCCATAATTATGTTTTTATCAAAGCCAAAGATTGAAAATTTTGTTTTCTTTCCCCATAAAAACATTTTGAAATAAAACCAAATCTATTTCATTAAAATATTTTTCACATCCACATAAAAACGTACTCTCAAACATTGTTGAATAATGCTAAAAACGCTTATTTAAATCATGCATGGTGATCTCATATCTGTCATCTATATTTGTGTATATGACATTTATAAGTGAACTAAATCGAATCTTAAAAACCATGGTTTACCCATTAAGATCTCGCTTGGTACAGGTCTAGAAGTCCAAGCTATCACAACTCCCCATTCCTTTGCACATAGACACTCATTAGGATTAATTAACTAGCTCATTAATCTTCCTAAAAATGATATTATGAATTACTTGGTGTTATGTATTGTTTTCTTGTCCATATAAATATATTACTTGCTTAATGAGTAGGTTGCATGCTAGATAAAAATGCTTAATGTCGTTAATAAATATGCTTTGCATACATAAATTATTAAATGCTAAATTGCCTCAAAGAGTTGGACTTGCGTGAAACTAAACCTAAAAACATAACCTTTTCTAAAATTTTCTGCCAAAAACCCATTTCTGGCAACCTGGGAATCAACAGATGGGCGGCCCCCTTAATATTTAAGTTGACCGGCCCTTATTTAAGGGGACCGGCCATCTGATTGTCGGGGTTACTGTTTTCTTTTTCACTTTTTAGCCCATTTCATCCTACACTTCCCAAAATTCACAAACATATTTTGTCCTAAACCACCCACCAAAATTTATCTTCCTCAACCACATCATTCTTACACTATAAATACCATTCTCCATCATTAATGCTCATCCATCCAAACATGTCATCTCCTAACAACCCAAGATCCAAGCCTTCAAGAGTTGCTAAAATCTCCGTAAGGCCCGTTTGGAGAAGAAAGCTTGACACTTGTCATAACTCCAACTCAACAAATGATGTTGTTCCAAATCAACCAACACCTAAGCCTCATGCTCACCCTAATGAACCCTTTCACAAACATAACCAATCATCCATCCTTGCTCCCAAAAATACACCTTCATCTCACCCATATGATTCATATGAAGAGCATGATCAATCCCAAAAAAATAATCCCAATCTCACTCACAACACCTCACATCTTATTCAACCTACCAATGTATCATCCAAAATACTTACCACTCTTGGAATATCCTCTTCTTCCATATCTCCATTCTCATCCACTCATGATTACCCAAGCTCACAAATGTCTCCACCACCAAGAGTATCACCACCACCTCCTGCCAATTCACATGTTAATCCTATGTTGCATGTCCAAACATCCATCCCAAATAACAACCACACTCCACCATCATCACCTTCCTCCGAACACTTGAAGTTCATTGAAGAACTCAAGGAAACCCATGAGCTTAGTGCTCTTCTTGCTCTACACCTTGCTCAACGCAACTTAGATCAACCTTCATCTAGCTCTCCCTTATCACCCCACAACTTGAATCAAGTTGAGAAACATGTCAACAATTGTCCTTGTTGCATCTTTCTCCAAAAACAAACCATTGCATTGAATGAGCACTTCACTTGGATTGAGTATCTTCTCACTAGATCTCATCCAACACCCTCACTTGAACAACATCAAAACTCTCAATCAACATGTTCCGCTCCAAACTCTTCACCTCCAATCTCTCCACCACCAAACTCTCCAACATCTATGCACCCAAAAATATACCTCCATTAATCCAACGTTCTTACCCTCACTCAACCACCTCCATTCCAAACACTCCACCATCAACAATCCAAGCATACTATATGATTATTTTTCTTGTTTCTCAAACAAAATAGTTCAAGTTTTTATGTTGCAAGCAAGTCTGATGGCTCTCTTTGGCAAATTAGAATTTTCTACTTATTGTATGCTCTAAGCATAATAAATGTTGTATCAATGATTATGTTTTTCTGTTGGACTACAAAGTACTGCTACATGAAGAAAGTCAAAGTACTGCTCGATAGAAGTCAAAGTACTGCTCATGTTCTAAAGAAGTCAAAGTACTGCTAAAGATAAAGGACTGATATGCAAATACGTTTAAGGATTAATGTGTAATTCTAGAATGTTCATAGAGTTATTATTAGACTATAATTAGAATTACTTGTCGTTCAAGTATTGTAAACCGACTAGGGTTTTCCTTGTGCCTATAAAAGGACCCCTAGGTTGGCATTAGAGATACGAGATTTTAGAGAAAAGTATTAGTCGATTATTAGAGTATTAGTGTTTAGAGTTTGTTAGTGAATCTGTGTAAAGTAAGCAGGTTCAAGGTTTAATATAATCAAAGTTTTGTGTTAATTCTTCTTAGCTTTGTTGAAGTAGATTCCGCATACTTAACAAAGTATATAAGTGTTTCAATATTAGTAGTTTTGGATTTATCCAAGGTTGCTAAACCCTTAAACAAGCTACAAGTTAGTTTGGTCAGAGTATATCGATCCAACAAGTGGTATCAGAGCTTGTGTGGAGACTCTGATTAAGAAGAAACCCTTAAAACCGATTTAACAACAAACCCTAAACAATGACGACTGAAGCTGCACCAATCCCATCCATCACCTCACTCAGAATTCCTATCATCAAGAAGGGAGAATATGATCTCTGGAGCATGAAGATGAGGCAGTACCTTGCTATTACAGACCATGCTCTATGGGATGTGATTGTCAATGGTAATGTTGTTCTTGACGAACCTGTAGAAGTTGAAGGACAACCTAAACCACCTAAACCATCCTTGCCAGCAGCTACTAAGAGAAATCAAGATAAGGCTCTCAACATACTGCTGTCTGCTATTCCTGATGGTCACCTACTAAAGTTCCATGATGCTAAGGATGCAAAGCAATTGTGGGCTGCGATCAAGACAAGATTTGGAGGTAATGATGCTTCCAAGAAGATGCATAGAAACTTATTGAAGTAGCAGTTTGAAACGTTCACTGTTGGTGAAAGAGAAGGTCTTGATGCTGCCTATAACAGATTCCAAAATCTACTTAGTATGCTAGAATTGTATGGAGCAGAGGTATCTGTTGAAGATGCAAACTTGAAGTTCTTAAGGAGTTTGCCATCTGTCTGGCATGTGGTTGCTACTATGATTAGAGGACAACCTGGATTGGAGTCTATGGACTTTGATGATCTCTACAACAATTTGAAGGTGTACGAGCAAGAGATGAATGGTCACAGTTCTCAGAAAACTCACAACATAGCTTTTGTGTCTTCTGAAAACAGAAGCAATACTTCTACTAAAAGTACTGCTTATCCTTCTCAAAGTACTGTTGGTGATACACAGCACGTTTGCACAACCACTACTACCCCCAACCCATCACCAACAAACAACACCAACTCTGATGATGTTGTATGTTCCTTCTTTGCTCAACAAGCCACTCTACCTGTTACCTATCAAGAAGACTTGTTGCAGATTGAAGAAGATGCTTTAGAGGAGATTGACATAAGATGGCAAGTTGCCATGATCACTGCAAGGATCAAGAAGTTCATGAACAAGACAGGAAGGGGAATTGATTTCAAAGCCAAACAGGGTATCACTTTTGACAAATCCAAGATTAAATGTTTCAATTGTGTCAAAAGCTTGGACACTTTGCAAGGGAATGCAAGTTTGCAAAATATCAAGCAAACAGAATGATTGAACAACCCAAGGTTGAAAGAAAAGAGGTTCCTATTACTGAATCACAACCAAAAGCTTTGGTGGCTCAAAAAAATCTAGCTGAGATTGACTGGAGCAGTGAATTTGATGATGAACCTGTAACCTATTCTATGGTTGCAATGGAAGACTTTGATTGGAGCACAACTTTTGATGAGGAACCAGGATATGCTGCTTTGGAATCAAGAGATGGTCTTGGAAGCTTTGACTGGAGCATGGAGGATGAAGATGAACCTGTTCAGATTGCTATGGTAGCTACTTCACCAAGTTCATCCAATGTCTCTGAGGTATGCTCTAAGTGTAATGATGTGTATCAAAAGTTGCTTAAAGACTATGTGACTGAAAGAGATAATTGTAGAACAGCTAGGTCTGAGGTAGCTGGTTATCAATTAACTTTAGAGTCAATGGAAGCCAAAATATTAACACATGAAAATAATGAAATGGCTTGGGGAGAAAAATATGAGCAACAAGATTATCAATTAAAATTAAGTGAATGGAAGTTAGGATGTAAGGTGTCTGAATTAGAAAAGATTACTAAGGAAAGAGATGCTTTGTTAGAAAAACTTGGTTGTATTAAACAGGCTGGTCTATCACATGTTCAATTTGTTGAAAAACAAAGAAGAATAAACAGTAGAGCTGGACTAGGTTATGATGTTGAGGATAGTAGTTCAGATGAGATTCCACCTAGTGACAAGGAACCAATTAGTTCAGAGGAAATCTCAACTAGTGATGATGAACTTACTAGCTCAGAAGAAAACACATCTAGGAATGAGGAACCAATTAGTGAATCACCTCCTGAGTTTAAGAAAGATAAGGAGTACCACTCAGTTCCTCCACCCACTGGTAGGCTTCAACCACCTAGGACAGATGTTTCTTGTTATGGTGTAGACAACCTAGAGTTTAGGAAGAAGCTTACTGGTCAATCTAGTTCTGAGAAACCCAAGGATGATTTTCAAAGGGGTAATGATCAAAAGTTTCCTACAGCCTTTCAAAAACAAGCAGTACCTCCAAAATCTTTTCAAAGTACTGATAGACATTCAGCAGTACCTCCAAGAGAAACTTTTCAAAACACTGCTAACTATAGGAAACCTTTTACTCATAGAAGAGGATTTGGGAATATGGAGCGAAAATTATGTTATGTATGCTATAGTCTTGATCATTTGATTAAGCACTGTGACTTTCACTCAGAATATTTAAGTCAGTTCCCAAAGAATAGACCTGCCAACCATAAGCCAAGGGAGACTAGACCAGTTTGGAATCACTCAAATAGGGTTAACCATAGTAATTTCTCAAAAGACTATAGGTACCCTCACCAGAAAAGACCTTTTTCAAAACCAATAGTACCCTCAAGTACTGATAAGTCTAAGGTTTCTCAAGCAGTACCCTCCAAAAGTACAGCTAAGTTTTCACCCAGTCATGGTACTGCTAACACTTTTTCACATAAAAGACCTAAGAGATTCACTTCATATAAATCTAAAAGGTCTTACACCTTAAGCAGAGTACCTAGGTCAGAGAAACCTAAAGTCAAACGTAATTGGGTTAAGAAAGAAAGTACTGATGGGGAACAAGCAGTACTTTCATCAAATAAGGGTGAAACAGGGAGTGTTGTTGATAATACAACACAGGACATGAGACCAAAGCAAATAATCATTGACCATGCCTTCAAAACCAGTGAAGATTACATACTGAAGGAATTCAAGTATGTCACTCCACAAGGGGAACACAAGTCAGTAATGGCTTGGGTTCCTAAAAAAAACTAACCCTTTTCTTTTACTGTGCAGGGCAACCCAGAGGAGGAGCTTAAAGATCATATTATTGTTGATAGTGGTTGCTCTGGCAACATGATAGGGGACAAGGAGATCCTGTCAGATTTTAAGGCATATTATGGAGGAAGAGTTGCATTTGGTAATGATCCTGATGGAGGGAGAATCACTGGCAAAGGAACCATCAAGGCTGGATGTATTGATTTTGAGAATGTTAGATATGTGAAGGAGCTCAAGTTCAATCTTTTGTCAGTTTCTCAGATTTGTGACAAGAAGTACCCCATTCTGTTCACTGATACAGAATGTCTTATTCTCTCTCCTGAGTTCAAGTTTGTTGATGATCACTTGGTAACATTGAAAGTACCAAGAACCAATGATGTGTACAGTTTAGACTTAAAGAGTCTCAATTCTGTTGGAAGAGCAACATGTTTAGTAGCCAAGGCATCATTGGAAGAAGCACATCTATGGCATAGAAGACTAGGTCATGTAAATTTCAAGAACATCAACAAGCTAGTCAAAGGCAATTTAGTTAGAGGTTTACCTTCCAAAACATTCAAGACTGATCATTCATGTTTGGCTTGCAAGAAGGGTAAACAACATAAAGCTTCATGTAAGAAGCTTGAGGACAGAGTTATTAGAGAACCTTTGGAGTTGCTACACATGGATCTGTTTGGACCAGTTTTAGTAGAGAGTTTAAACAAGAAGAAGTACTGCTTGGTTGTGACAGATGATTGTAGCAGATTTAGTTGGGTCTTTTTCTTGGGATTCAAAGATGAAACCTTTGATGCTATCCATGACCTGATAGTAGCCCTTGAAAATCAATTGAGACTCAAACTAAGAGGTATTAGATGTGATAATGGGACAGAATTCAAGAACAAGCATATGGATGAATTCTGTGCCAAGAAAGGGATCAAGAGAGAATTTCGCATTGCTAGAACTCCACAGCAGAATGGTGTTGCAGAAAGAAAGAACAGGACATTGATAGAAGCAGCTAGAACAATGCTTGCAGATTCACAATTACCTATTCTCTTTTGGGCTGAAGCTATAAGTACTGCTTGCTATGTTTTAAATAGAGTATCAGTTACTAAACTTCAGATGAAGACACCATATGAGCTGCTCATGGGAAAGAAACCAAACATTCGTTTTCTAAAACCTTTTGGCTGTCCTCTGACTATTCTAAATACCATTGATTCTCTGGGAAAATTTGATGGTAAGTCAGATGAAGGATATCTATTAGGTTACTGTACAAATAGAAAAGGTTTTAGAGTATATAACAGGAGTACCAAAAAGGTTCAAGATTGTCTTCATGTTGAATTTTTGGAAGATAAAGAACCTCAGAGAGGAAAAGGTCCTGATTGGATGTTTGATCTTGATCTCAAATTTACTCCATCTATGAATTATGTGCCTGTTAGAGAAGAAAATCAAGCTAATCATAAAGAAGATGATACACAGTACATTGTTCATGGAGTCAATGTTAGACCAGAAGATGTTCCTGATAAAGAACATGCAGTTACTAATAAGGAACAAAGTACTGCTCAACCAACCAATACAGTATCTGATGAAGATCAAGCCATACAAGATGAACTTAATAGGATGCTTTTTCAAGAAACTATAGCAAAATCCTATGAAGATGAACAAAGGAGGGCTTATGATGCTGCAAAGAAAAAGGGTACATTCAAAGATACTGCTCACAGTACTTTTGATCAAAGTACTGATGATCCTTTTGACAGTACTTCTGGTGTGTTAGAATCATCAAATTAGAGCAATGATGATGATTCCAATGTTGATGATGATGATGATTTGGATAATGCTAACATTCCTGGGTTAGAAGAAATTGATGATGAGCTCAATCATGAAGGTATTTTCTCAACTACCAATGAAGAACCTGATTTTACTAATTTGGAATCTGATCTTCCAGTTCCCCCAACTCCTACATTGAGAGTTCATAAAGCTCATCCTCAAAGCAATATTATTGGATCACCCTCTTCAGGAGTGGTTACAAGAAACAAAGTTAAAGGTCTCTCTAAGCAACATACTGCTTTACTTAGCTTTGTTTACAAACAAAACAGGATGAATCACAAGGATCAACAAACATGCCTGTTTGCTTGTTTTCTATCTCAAACTGAACCCAAGAAGGTAGCTCAAGCTTTAACTGATGAAAGTTGGGTTGAAGCTATGCAAGAGGAGCTTCTACAATTCAAGCTTCAAGAGGTCTGGGTATTATGTGATCTACCAGATGGCAAGAGAGTCATTGGTACAAGATGGGTTTTCAGAATCAAAAGAGATGAAAGAGGGACTGTTATAAAAAATAAAGCTAGATTGGTTGCACAAGGATATCGCCAAGAAGAAGGAGTGGACTATGATGAAGTGTTTGCTTCTGTTGCAAGAATAGAGGCAATAAGGTTATTTCTTGCCTTTGCATCATACATGGGATTTCCTGTCTACCAAATGGATGTGAAAAGTGCCTTCCTTTATGGCACAATTAATGAGGAAGTTTATGTTAAACAACCTCCTGGTTTTGAAGATCCTGCACATCCAAACAAAGTCTACAAGGTGATCAAGGCACTATATGGCCTTCATCAAGCTCCCAGAGCTTGGTATGAGAGACTCTCTACTTTTCTATTACAACATGGTTACAGGAGAGGAGCAATTGATAAGACTTTGTTTATCAAAAGAGATAAGAAGGACATTATGTTAGTCCAAGTCTATGTGGATGATATTATCTTTGGAGCCACGAAAAAGTCTATGGTGAAAGAATTTGAAGAACTTATGCAGCGGGAGTTTCAAATGAGTTCTATGGGAGAATTAACTTTCTTTTTGGGGCTTCAAGTTAGACAAACAAGAGATGGAATCTTCATTAATCAAGAAAAGTATGTTGAAGACATACTTAAAAGATTTGACCTTCCAACTGTCAAGCCTGCCACCACACCCATTGACAACAATAAACCATTAGGCAAGGATGAAGATGGACAAGCTGTGGATGTGAAGCTTTACAGATCTATGATTGGTTGTCTTATGTACTTAACTGCATCAAGACCTTACATCATGTTTGCTGTATGCTTGTGTGCAAGATATCAGGTTACACCCAAGGTTTCACATATGTATGCAGTCAAGAGGATTTTTCGATATCTCAAGCATCAACCAAAGTTAGGATTATGGTATCCTAAGGAGTCACCTTTTCACTTGGAAGCTTTTTCAGATAGTGATTATGCAGGAGATAACTATGATAGAAGATCAACCACTGGAGGATGTCAATATCTTGGAAAAAGATTAGTCTCATGGCAATGTAAGAAACAAACAATTGCAGCAACCTCCTCTACTGAAGCAGAATATGTTGCTGCTGCAAGCTATTGTGGACAAGTTTTGTGGATGCAGAATCAACTCTTGGATTATGGGTACAACTTTAAAAATACTCCTATCAACATTGATAATGAGAGTACCATCTGTATTGTGAAGAATCCAGTTTATCACTCCAAGACCAAGCATATTCAGATTAGGCATCACTTCATTCGAGATTGTTATGAGCACAGGCTTATAAATGTGGTCAAAGTTCACACAGAAGACAATGTAGCTGATCTACTCACTAAGGGATTTGATGTTTCAAGATTCAACCACTTAGTTGTGAGCATTGGGATGATTAACTACTAGGCTACATTTGAGGGGAGGCTTTAGTATTAGTTAGTATACTTTCTTTCAGTTCTTAATGAAAGTATTGCATTTTTAGTATTAGTACCTATGTTGTATTTGAGGGGAGGCAACATAGTTATTAGTTAGAACTTATGCATCATTTATAAGTTCTTGGATTAGTTTGAAGTTTATTTGGATCGTTTAGAAGTATAAGCGGATGGAAAGCACTGGTTTTCTATACAAAGTACTGATCTTGCAACGTACTGCACCAAGGTACTGCTTTGAAGAGTACTGGTTAGGTGGAAGTACTGCTTACGTGGAAGTACTGTTCCAACGGTAAAAATGTGGGGTTACAGTTAATTAATTCATTACGGAGGGGGGTAAAAGCCAAATACAACGGTAACACTATTAATTAGGCTTTGATTTTTTAGATCTTACCCATATTTACCCTATCCCATTATACCGCCTTTCTCTCTCCACTTTATTCTTATCCATCCGATATCCACGATTCTAATCGCTAATTACCTTCGCTTAACACTCTTCACAATCAATGGCTAACCGTGATTTCTGTTCTAAGCATAACGTGATCGCGAACTTGGATAAAACGGCAAAGAATGTTGATTTTCATGCGATAATTGATTTCTTGACTGGGTCATCAATCAATTATGCTATTTTGGTAAACCCTGATGTAATTGGACCATGGATTCAACAGTTTTGGTCTACTGCTAAGTCTGATGAACAAGATGGTGTTCCTTTTATTCGTGCTAAGGTTGCTGGTCGAGCAATTAGGATTACTGAAGCTTCAATTAGGGAAGATTTGCAGTTTAATGATGCAGGGAGTGCTATTCGTTTTGAAAGACAAGTGATTTGGGATACACTCAGGGATATTGGGTATGAAGGTGATCTCACCATACTTACTTTTCAGAAGCCATTATTTAGTCCACATTGGAAATATCTCATACATGTTCTACTTCACTGCTTGAGTCCTAAGAGTACTTCATGGGAGCAGTTTGGTCAGAACATTGCTTCTGCATTGGTGGGTTTAGCTACAAATCGTCCTTTTAACTTTTCAAGGATGATTTTTGATGGAATGCTGTCACACATCACTAATGGTTCACCATTCTTGATGTACCCAAGGTTTATTCAGGTATTCTTAAACAAACAACTTGAGGGTATTTCTAAACCACAAAGTTTTCTACCTACAGTCACACTTCCACCAAAGGTGTTTACATTCATTGCTAAGAAGGGTATCAAGTTCTCTGGGAGAAATACACCTTTGACAGCCCATATATTGGAAGTTGCACAAGCGGTTAGGGATGCAGAGCAAGAGCAAGAACAAGAGCAAGAGGAATTCTCTGCATCAGCAATTAATGAGCAACCAGCTTCAAGAGAAGATAGTGCTTCTCAACATACTGTTTCATCTCCAGTTGCTGAACCATCTCCACAAAGTGCAGCTCAGGAGAATTCACCTCAAGATGAGAGTCCACCACCAACTCCCAATGATTATGCTTCCACAGATAGGCATCAAACATCTGAGGAAGATGAGGAAGTGGTTGAGGATGTCTTGACCAACTATGAGCTTTCAAGGGAATTAAGGAGGCTCAAGAAGGTCACTGATGCTCAAGCTGATCAGATATTGGATTTGACAAGAAAGTTCAGACGATTAAAGAGGTTTGTTTGGCCATTAGTAAAGCACCACAGGTTGTGGGTAAAATCACAGAATAAGACTGGTCAACACTCAAAGAAGTCTAAGTCAAAGAAAAGAAAGATCAACAAGCAATCTTCATTCCAATTGGGGAGGAATTTAGAGAATTTGAATGAAGATACTGAGTTCAATGAAGATACTGGGCTTCATTATGATACACCACTTGAAGATATTCCTCATGAAGATACTGTTGAGAGGAAAAGTGATGAAACAGAGCAGATCAACATTGAAGATGCTACTGTTGAAGTAAAAAGTGGTGATACTGAGGAAGTGGATTTGGAAGGAACTGATGTTGAAAGTACTGCTCTTCAAGGTACTGCTCATCAAGGAACTGTTAGACAAGCTATGATTACACCAAGGACTTTGGATTTTGAGGAAGATGTTGGTCCCTCAAATCAAGTTCAAGAAGAAGTTGGCCCTTCCAATCCAGTTCAACAGGAAGAAGAAGTTTGAAAACATACTGAAAGTGATGATGAGACTATTGCTGACATCATGTTGAATATGGCTAGACCAAGAGGCATAAGTATTCTTGATGTTGAACAACAACCTCATACTTCTTCTCAACCTACCCAGGAATTAGATCCAAAAGACAAAGGTAAAGGGATCATGGTAGAAACTAAGAAGAAGAAGCTTACCTTGAAAGAACTAAGAGCTATTCAGGATGCTAAAAATGAGGAAGCTGCAAGGAAATTACAGGCTGAATTAAATGCTGAAGAGTCAAGGAAACTTATTATCAAACCTAGAAGGCCACAAAGTAAAGCTCAAGAAAGAAATTCTATGATGGCTTATCTCAAAGGTAGAGGATATACAGGTTTGGTGAAATTGACACATACAGAGATGAAGGATTTGTATGATGCTGTTAGGGAAGCTGTAGAAAAAGATCTTGCAAGCATTATTTCATTTGAAGATAAGAAGCTTGAAGATAGTAGAAAGGAAAGAGTTGTTACAAGGAGCTCAAAGAGGAAAAGAACAACAACTGATGAACAGTCATTAAAGAAGCTCAAGGATTCTATTGAATTAAGAGTAGACACAGCTGATGAGCTAAGAAACTACTTGAGAGTTGTTGACTTTGAGCATCCAAAATCAAAAGAAGTTGTAGATAAGAAGTCCAAGATTTCTACATTCTCAGTTGTAGATTCACAAGAAGGGGACTACTTGATATTTCATAGACAAGATGGAAGCTTTAGAGTATTCAACTTGTTATGGGATATTTTACATCTGATAGACAGAGAGGATTTGCTTCAGCTATATCTACAAGTTCAGACTTATTTTGAACATATTCCACCACAAGGAGTGGGTCTGGTTCTGGTAGGAGACCTCACAACCATCTGGGAAACAGAAGAGACAAGTGATAGTGCTCTCTGGGAAAATCAAGAGGATTGGGAAATTAACAGATGGAGGTTCTTTGAATCAGTGGGAATACATGTTTTGGAGCTAGAAGATGGAACGATGATTCACATGCTAGCAGAGCAAAGATATCCACTTACTAGGGATCTGATGATCAGAATGCTAGATTATGGCATGGAAGTGGAAGAAGAAAGTGAAATTGCATTGATGGTGATTGGATTGTTCATCAAATGGACAATGCTGGCTGAAGATTGATGCATAACAACTGGTATGATATTTATAATATAAATCTTTTGAATCATAAGTACTTTATTTAAAAGTACTGCTTGACAAACAGTACTTTCTCAAAGTACTGCTTACAGCATGAAACCAGTAAAGTTTTTTATAAAATCAGTGATTTTTGAAAAGTGCAAAAACATTTTGAAGCACAAAGATTTAAACAGCAACAAATGGTATTCAACTCACCATGTTTAAGTAAACAAGAAAGAGTTTGACTCATCATGAGGGTACGGCTCTGATGTGATTATCAAATCCGTTTTTAGTTGACAATTTACTAAAAATTATATGGTTTTCAACTCACCATATCTATGTTAGTAAAGAGTTGGCTAGCCTACAAGATAATGGCTTGTAGTAAAGGCTGTGGAAAACCATTGTATGGTAATTAGTTCACCATGGTAGTGATTGTACTAAAAGAACTAGCTAGTCCAAAAGCAAACGGCTATTGGTAAAGACTACTCAAATCCGTTGATAGCTGATGATTTGCTAAAAATCATATGGTTATCAATGTACCATGGTTCTTAAACCTAAACATTGGCTACTCCAGAGTTAATGGCTTTGGTAAAGAGACATCAAAATCCATTAAGTTTTCAATGATTCACCTCTCACAGGAGTTAACACACCTGGAAGTGATGAGAATAGTATGAAACTTTTAAGATCTGATGTACCTATTGCTAATATGATGCTGAGTTGCTGAAAAGATGTGTTGCTGAAAAGATCTGTTGCTGATAAAGATTGCTGTTAATGATTACTTTGATGAGGATAAAACAAACATGAGACAGAAGTTAATGATACAGTCTTTCCTTGAAGATAAAAATGTTGAAGTTAAAGAAATACAAAGGAACTTGAAATCAAGCAAGTGGAATTCAAGTTAGGGGAGGATTGTTGGACTACAAAGTACTGCTACATGAAGAAAGTCAAAGTACTGCTCGATAGAAGTCAAAGTACTGCTCATGTTCTAAAGAAGTCAAAGTACTGCTAAAGATAAAGGACTGATATGCAAATACGTTTAAGGATTAATGTGTAATTCTAGAATGTTCATATAGTTATTATTAGACTATAATTAGAATTACTTGTCGTTCAAGTATTGTAAACCGACTAGGGTTTTCCTTGTGCCTATAAAAGGACCCCTAGGTTGGCATTAGAGATACGAGATTTTAGAGAAAAGTATTAGTCGATTATTAGAGTATTAGTGTTTAGAGTTTGTTAGTGAATCTGTGTAAAGTAAGCAGGTTCAAGGTTTAATATAATCAAAGTTTTGTGTTAATTCTTCTTAGCTTTGTTGAAGTAGATTCCGCATACTTTAAAAAGTATATAAGTGTTTCAATATTAGTAGTTTTGGATTTATCCAAGGTTGCTAAACCCTTAAACAAGCTACAAGTTAGTTTGGTCAGAGTATATCGATCGATTATTTTCACATAATCACTTTGAATTAATGTATGTTTTGTTTCATGTCATTAATATTTGATTGTTATGCTTGTTGCTCTTATATTTCATATTATGTTACATATATGCTTGTGCTTCTAATATTTTTCTTGCAAGTATTCCATATCTCGATTCCTTGGTGCCCTCAAACGAGGGGGAGCTGATAACGCTTAAATCTAACATGTTTTTAGGCGCGTTATTGCTAGTTTTGTGCATCATATTTGGTTATATTTATGTGTATTTGTTGCTAAATGGTGAAAAAGTGTGTATGCAAGTAAATATAGCCAAGTGCAGGAAAAGTTGAGGAAAAGACGAAGAGATGTTGATACAAAAGTTGGGCGTTCCTTGATTCCGTACCAATCCGATCTTAATGCTTGAGACCTGCGCACTAAGAAAACAGAAAAGCACCGTTAGGCTTATCGTGGGATTGTCTCCCACGATTATCCTCCGGCGTGAGAGTAAGTAATCGGTTTTAGGGTTTGTAGAAGAGTTAGGGTTTTGTAAGTCGTACCTTTAATGAGAGTCGAAGGACTCTTTATATACACACGAAACCCTAGTCGGTTTCGTTTCCTTCACTCCTCAGCATATCCCGCATAGGGCGGTATATGATATATATCCATAAATAGAGGATATCTGTATCAAAACCATAAATAGCTTTGGGTTTGGGCCATCGTGAGCCCAAACCGCTATTGTGATAGCCCATTCGTGATGGGTATGGGTCCATTCGTGATGGACTTAAGTATGGGTCGGGTTCGTGACCCGAATACGGACTATACGTCATCATGTCCCGCCAGTCTAGTGTGCGCAATGCGTGATTGCGGGTACTAGACTAACAACTTAAAAATATATACTACTCGATGCGTAGCGGGGAAGTTTTAATTATTTCCCGCCAAAAGTAGCGAGTTAACCTAGTCCAAGTATCTTCTTCGAAAATCGTGTGTGATGGGTAAAAAAGTGCTTTACCTTTTGAGTTCCCAACTGTCCGATTAGAGCAAGTGGGGTACACATGTCGTATATCCACGAATATGTGTACCCTATATAAAGTGAAGCCGTCATTTCTCTGTGGCTACTACAGTAAAAACCATCATTTTTCCGCCATTGTTAAACCTTCCAATAGCGATCAAGAAATCAACGAAATCCCAGGTAATAGCGCGTGCGCTTCATAATACTTTAAATTCCAATAATGGTTCTTCAGTTGTCTGAGATTCCTTCTGATATATCGGAGGATGAACTTCGTCAGTTCACCTCCGATTATTACATCCCTCTCTCATTGCATCCGGTAGTTCCGGCTGCGAATGCATCAATAGCAAATTTCCCGCGAGGGAAGGTGGGGGTTTATACGCTCTTCTTCGAATTCGCTAACCAGCGTGCGTCCATCTCCCTCTTTTTGTGCGATATTCTAAATCATTATCGCCTTCATATTTCTCAGCTGCACTGTATAGGTGCAGCAAAAATAACTAACTTCGAAGTAAATTGTCGCCTTTTGGGGATTGAGCCCACAGTCCATCTATTCCGCGCGTTCTACCACACAACATGGTCGAATGGGTGGGTGTCTTTTGCTAAGCGCGCCGGGACATTGCAATGCTATACAGATAAGTTAGATACGCTGAGGGTTTGGAGGGAAAAGTTCTTTTGGGTAGATAGTGCCTTCTTTCCATGGGATTTCGAGTTTTATACCAAAGAATCATTGCCCGAAGGATGAGCGCCCCGACCCCAGGTTGTATGACGAGGCTGATGCGGACACGATAAATACTAATCGCATTCCGATACAAGCGTATCCAGAAGAGTTTTTGGTGCACATGGGCATTAGTCGCAACTACTTCGGTAGGCCAGAAGAGGTGCCATCTTTTTTGGATGAAAATAGCCGGGGTGGGTACTCGTCCTTCCTTCCTTTTCGATTATTAGTAGTAAGCGCTCCTCCCTTTGTGAATAATCTAACTTAGTTTGTGTTTGTTTGTTGCTTGTTGCGCAGAAATGGACTTATTTAGCGTGGTTCGCTTGGAGAAGCCAAAACAAGTGATTGTAGGGGTGCGCCCTCTGAGGGATGACGAAGAGCCAATTCTACAGGCTACTGCAAGGCGCACAATGGTCATTGCGCAGGAAGAGCCAGAGGAGACAGGTGAGACAGGGGAGATCCCCCCAGGTGTTACTATGGCTACTCCTCTGCGTAGCTTTCCCGCTTCTGGGTCGCAGGTCCCTGTGGAGGTAGTACACGTAGATTCGTCGGGGAGTGCCGTGGATGAATCTGAGGAAGAGGAGGAGGAGAGCCAAGGGTTGAAGCGTAAGAGATCATCTGGTGATGATGGCGCAAGTACATCAAGTAAGCGCCCTGCTATCTCTGTCAGGCAATCATCTGAAGAAACTGCATCGCAGAAGGATGCTTCTGGAACTCCTCCTTTCAAGTAAGGAATGGACCTCCTATCTTTAACCTTTTATTCCTTGTTGATATTGTTGTCATTGTTTGACTTTTTGTTACTTGCGCTGTAACCACTGTGAAAAATTCCTTATTTAAATAAACAATCTCTCAGAATAGTTATCCTTTTCTACGTGTGAATTTTTTTTTCTCTGATTGTAAACTATTATCTTATGTGACGAAGATCACATCCCGAATAACCGTGCTTGCAACCCAATAATAGTTTTATGAAACCTTAAACTACCATAACAACATTTAAGAACAACAAAACCCTAAAAATACTAAAGTACAAATTATATGATTAATGTACAAGTGTCTAAAGCATAGAAACCCTAATTCCATAATAAACTCCCGGTGAAACTCTAATTTCAGGTAATTATAATTTTATGTACAAAACTTACAAAACCTAATTTATTTATATAAGATTTTTATAAAATATAAATGTATAAGTCATTTAAAGCTAGAGTACAAGTCCTTTATGCATAAAACCATTTATTTATAAAATCTTTAATGAAACCTTAACTATATTTATTTAAAAAGTATAATTTACAAGTTTTCATATACAAGCCTTAAAAATTAATTTTTCCTATACTCATATTCTAAATTATAGTACAACCTCTCTAAAGCTAAGGTACAAGTCTTCTATGCATGAAAACTATAAATTCCATTTAGTTACCTTTTAACTTACTAAAACTTTACAAATAAATTTTATAAATTACTAAACTATTAAAACTATATTTTTCACACTTCCTAAATTATTGTACAACTAAATTAAGTCAAGGTACAAGTCCTTTAAGCATAACATATAAATAGCAATAAAAATCTTATAAACATTTAAAAATACTTATTTAAATGACATTTCATGTAACATTTTCACATCATAAATTATAAAAATAATTTATTTATTTATTTAACATATGTACAACTCCATAAACTCAATGTACAACCCTTTAATGCACAAGATCATAAAAACTCATTTAATTGTATTTAAACCTTAATAAAAATTACATAAAAATTATAGAAAATTAAGAAATAATTAAAAATATATTTTTCTTATTTTTCTTACATAAGTACAAGTCTTCTTAAACTCAAGTACAACCCACCAATGCACAAAAACTTGAAAACTCATTAAAAGGCATAAAAAGCTTAATAAAAATTATATAAAATTACATAAAATTAGGAAATAATTAAAATTATATTTTTCTTATTTTCCAAACCCTAGTACAAGTCTCCTTAGCCTAAAGTGCAACTACCCAAAGCACAAAAACTATTTTCTCACCAATATATACAATTCGATACATGTTAGATTAGGTCACATAGATTCAAAAATCATTTCTAACTAAGTCTTAAACCTAGGAACCTTAAGTCTACCCTAAACCCTAGTTTACAAGTCAACAAAGCCCCGGTACAACCCCTTCAAGCACCATTCGATCACTACAACCCTAGTTACTTCACTTAGTTTGATTCTAACTATGAAATAACTAATCTTTAGCATTCCTTAAACCCTAAGAGAACCAAATGGCTGAACCTTAGGCTTCCAACACTCCCTTCTTCTAGAATAGAACATAGGTGTATGAACCATAGCCTTCCACATCACCTCTCCCCTCCTCCTCCACATGTGGCGCCAACCACAGCCACCCACCTCATCACCTTCTTCATTAATACAGACCTAGAAGCCTTTAGAAAACCCTAGATTACTTCCTATAAATAGAGAACACTAGAAAACCCTAAAACTTCATTCACCATCATCACACGAATCAAACCCAAACAGCCACAAACCTTTACCCCACTGATCCCCTTAGTCCCACATAAGATCAAATAAGTCTAGTAAATCTAGAGAAGCAGTAGGAGCAAGCTAGAACCATAGGAGAGCTTGAATTGAACCTTACACCAAAATATTGCCCTAATCGACCAAATAAGAAAGGTATATCTATAGCCCTTTTCATTTACTTTTCTATACTTATTTTGAGTCTATATGAGTCCTAGAACATGTCCTAATAAGCCTACAAACCCAGAAGTAATAAAAACATATTTTCTTAAATTTTGTTCTTATCGAGTTTATTTAACAGAAATCTATTCGAATGGAAGATCTAAAATACCTAGGATGTTAAAAATAGTTTGAGAACACTTTAAACATGTTATAATAACTACTCATAACATAAAAACACTAGGTCTAGAAATCGGATTACAAGAAAACGGATTTTTCTTTCCTTTTTCATTTCTGTCGAACAGCAGAGTATCTGCTGCTTTCGACACTAATTTACCCTAGTAAACGAATCTTATAAATTCTAGATTTCAACATGGTTAAACTACTTTCAAAGAGCTACACGTAGGAAAAAGAATCAACGTTTTTCGTTGAGAAACGAGGGAGAACGGGGCGTGTGAAGTTGAGTGTTTTTCTGTGTCGAGTAACATGAAATAACGACTTTCTGTTTTGAATATTGAATTCGTGGGTTCGAATCTGGCCCCGAGACTTTACAAAAATACTTTTAAAATACTTATACACACTTTAGAAAAGGTTTTGTAAAAAGTCTCGGCTTAAAACACGAGATATAAAATGTTTTTGAGATGTGGGATGTCGAGTGAAAAACCTTAGAGACATAGGGGCCATTTTTGCCAAAACTCTATAATAATTTCTGTTTTGGACCTTCCTTGTGATCGGGGAATCCCTAAGGGGGTAAAAGTGTCGATTTTGAAACTTGAGGGTATAAAGTGTCAATTAACTAAAGTACAGGGGTAAAAGTTGTCATTTCCATAAAGTCTAAGGGTAAAATTTGCCAACTTTAGAAACTTGAAGGTTTGAAATGAAAATATTATAAAACCCTAATTCTTATTTATTATAATTTTTATTATTATTATTATTAATATTATTATTATTATTAAGTTTTGATTAAACTTAATATACGTTTTAAATCGTAACTAATTAAGGAAGTATCCTTTTAACGAACGGACGGAACCGAAACTTACAAATAAAAAGATCAGATAAAATATTACTTTTGAAACTACATATTGGCTCAATTAAGTATTTAATCAACAAACAAAATAACGAAACGAATAATAAAACGTATATATTAAGAGACAATTACTGAGAAACTTGACATAACCAATTCAGGTTGCAAGCCGGAGACGTTTATCAACTGTAATTCATTTTGTTTTCCATCCAGATTGTTCAGGTGAGTTTATAGTCCCACTTTTCGTACTTACGTGTTTTCCAAATATGTGGGGAGATACATGCTATTAAATCGAACACAAGTATTTTCCTGATTGTTATTGCACTAGGCTAACTGTTCGTTATTATTGAGATTGAATTATTTATTTAAAAGACCCTCATATCATGCACCATTAGTCACCTGCTGGGTGAGCGCGAATATGTGAATAGATCTATTGGCCTGACGACCCATTTGTTCTAACCGGATGGATATCTTCGTGGTAGCCGGTTAAGCAGATGCATTATATTTGATATCTTTAACTCGGGGGCGAGACCACTCTCATTTCAATCATGTTTGTGGAACCTGGAAACTGTTAACGCATTGCGTGTCATGAGGTTTAGTGCAATATTATTGAATTACGATATAACTGATTTTTCATATTTTGGCTTGTGTTCAAACTGATTATAATTTTAAACACTATAGATTCACTCAACCTTTGTGTTGACTTTTTAAGCATGTTCATCTCAGGTATCTAGAAGTATGGTTAATGGCACGGAGCGGCGGTGGACTTTCTTCTTAAAATAAAAAGAGTGTCCACTTTGTTATCATTCAATAAATAATGTAATTTTTATCATGTATTTCTGAACCTCCCTCTGGGACCTATCTTATGTACTCTGATATTAAATAAATGAATGATAACAATTTTTATTTAAAAACGTCTCTTTTCGAGTCGTTTTCTATTTCCATGACTGTGAACCATGAAGTAGCACCCCAAGCTTATATTCCGCTGCGTAATCCTAAAATGGGGGTCATTGTTTGACTTTTTGTTACTTGCGCGCAGTTTGGAGGCTGTTGTTGATGAGGGTGCGCAAGTTGGAAATTCGCCACCCAAGGCTGATGTTGCATATACTGGTGAGTTTGCGCCCAAGAGTCCGGTGGGTGAGGAAAAGTCTGCTGAAGATGCGCCAACAGGTCGCCTGATAGAAGAGTTGGCTTCATTGGTTGCGCAGCTACAGACTCAGTATAGTGGTGAGGGTAGCCAAGTTGCGCAGAAGGACAAGGAGATAGATATTCTGAGGGCGCAGTTGACTGATGCACAGGTTGAAGCGAGGGCATCTAGTATGTACGCCCAGAAGGTTGCTGATGAGAAAATGTCACTTATTGCTGAACTGACTCAAGAGCGCAAAGGAGCAAGAGAATACAAGGCCTCCTGCCTTTGGGCCTTGAGATATATGGAACTGAACAAGGGCAAACTCATGTCGAACATGGATGGCTTTCGCAAGTCTGTGGAGAGTTTGCTGGAGAACCAGGAGCGCAAGCTGCGTAAGCTGAGCATTGAGTATGATGAGGAGCTGTACCCTCATTTGGTGTCTACTATTGCTGAACGCAGATGGCTCATTAGCCATGGGTTACGCCTTGCTGCGATGGGTACTTTGGAGTCCCAAAAGGTGCGAGAGGCCTTTGGGGAGGTTGTTGAGCGCGCACTTGCACGTGGCAAGGCGCAAGCTGTAGAGGAGCTCTCTGAGAGCGGTCTGTTGAAGGTTCCTGTCGCACAAGTGCCTGATTATAATGCGAGTGCTTATGATGAGCTTGTTGCATCAATGGAGAAGATGAAGCTGCTAGAGCTTCCTCATATCGCTCAACTTGAGCGTGACCAGGATTACCCCATAAGTGTTATCATGGAGGGGTTGACCTTGGCAAGGCATTCAGTGGAGAGCGCAGAGGCAGAGGCTGACTATTTTCTCAAGCCAGACTCGTCGCAGCTGCAGGTACCCATCTTTGCCTATCCTCGCAATGTCCAAGATCCCTTTGCCCTTGAGGAGGAGATTTCGTTGAAGCAATGTTTAGAAGCTCATGCTACGAGATTGGCAAAGAAGCAGGGTGTGAAGGGAAAGGCTATCCTCTGCGGTGTTGGTGCCGCGCATCTCCCCAGGTCTGATGGTGTGCCTGTCAGCGTACCGACAGTGTCGCCCCAAGGTGGTGTTAGCAGTTCTAGGCTCAAGCGTACTCGTAGCCTTTAGATCTTTTTTGTCTTGGTAGTTTTTTGTAATAGATTAACATTTTTGTTGCACATATGCATGTTAAGTCTATCCTTTTGTATGAATTCGTAATCCATAACAAAGTGTTGGTTTTGAAATATGCGATTGTACGCATATTGTACCAAATTTGATTGTGGTTATATTGATTGTGCTTAGTTTATTTTGTCTTTTCGTGAAAGATGTCTAAGAATCAAACCGTCATTGGTATCATAATCTTAACATAAGCATGTGTAAATTTATGACATAGTCGTGTATGGCATTATCGTGTATAACATAAATGTATATGAGATGCACAAGTGTATGGATTGCAGCGTACTGCGAATACCATGTTAAGGGGATAATTGTCTTAACTCCTAATTTGTTAAACGCGCACAGTATGCATAATTGCGCACCCGTCGTGAGATGCGCATCGAACTTACTCCAACGTCTTGAGAGTAAGGTGTTTAACAAGGATACGTGATCCGATGTTGATGGGTTTGCAACCCTCTTACTCAACGAGTCATTTATTAGGTTTACTCATCCTTTTACCATCGTGGGTTTTTAATTAGTGCATGCACGCCATGTAGGCAAAAGATAATATAACAAACAATATTGAGACATAAATTATATGTAAGCAATAAAGTAAAGTGTATCACGGAGTTAGCTAGAAACCGCAATCATTTTATTAATACTTGCAAGTTTTTGTAAAAAAGAAAAAACATTTGTCTAAATGAAACAAGATGTAAATACACGGATATTTATTGAGCACTTACTAAAGTGCGAAGGTGTCCATGTGTGAGGCCGTAGCCTTATCTAAAGGTAGCATCTCTTGAGATTGCAAACGTTCCATGTGCGTGGTAGCTCGTGGCCATCTGTGTTACGCAGTTTGTACGCGCCTTGTCCTAGTGCCTCAATGACTTCATAAGGCCCTTCCCACTTCGGTCCAAGTTTACCTGTATCTTCAACGTGGCTTGCATCATTAGCGCGGTACACAAAGTCTCCAGGTCTGAATGAGGTGCTTCGATCTTTAGCATCGTAGTATCCCTTCATCTTTGACTTGGTTTTTGCCTCTCGTATGGCGGCGCGCTCGCGCCTTTCTTCCAGCAGGTCCAAATCTATCCGTCGTTTGTCATCATTGGTCGCGGCATTAACTTCCGCGGTGCGGATTGTTGGCATCCCAATTTCAGCTGGTATAACAGCTTCTGTCCCGTAGACAAGGGAAAAAGGAGTGTCTCCATTGCTAACCTTGATTGTTGTGCGGTGCGCCCATAAGACGTGCGACAACTCGTCCACCCATCTGCCTTTGTGTTTGTCCAGGCGTGCTTTAATTCCTTCACCTAGACTTCGATTTGCGCGCTCAACTAAGCCATTGGTTTGTGGGTGTTTAACTGATGCGAAGTGTTGTGTGATATTTAACTCCGCGCACCAGTCTTTGAATAGGTTATCACGGAATTGTTTTCCGTTGTCTGAGACGATTTCCCCAGGTAATCCAAAGCGGCATACGATATTTTCCCAGACAAATCGCTTTACTTGGTTTCCTGTGATTGTCGCAACTGCTTTTGCCTCAATCCACTTAGTAAAGTAATCTATTGCCACAATAAGGAATTTCAGTCCTCCTGCTGTGACAGGGAAAGGACCCGCGATGTCAATGCCCCATTTATAGAATGGCCATGGAGAAGTAATAGGCGTTAGCTCTTGTTGTGGTCTGCGCGGGATGGGTCTATGAACTTGGCAGTCATTGCATTTCCTTATCACATCGCGCGCATCACGGTGCATAGTAGGCCAGTAGTACCCGGAGCGCAATGCGCGTGCTACGACGGATCGTGGTCCTGAATGCATGCTGCATGAACCAGCGTGGATCTCCCGGAGTACGTAGTCTGCCTGGAGAGGTCCAACGCACCGGAGCCATGGCTGTAGGAATGAGCGCCGATATAGGATACCATCTCTAAGCTCGAACCTCTGCGCCGTGCGCCGTATCCGTCGAGCGTCTTTTAGCTCCTCGGGCAATTTGCCCTTGTTTATAAAATCGATGATAGGGGTCATCCATGTAGGATCCTGTTCTTCTATCACCGTAGATATCTCCATCTCCGAGATGGACTTGTTCTTTAGAATCTCCACCAATACTTGTTTTGATAGGTGCGCAAAGCTTGTAGATGCAATCTTGCTCAGTGCGTCTGCTTTTTTGTTTTCCCCTCTAGGAACTTGTTTGATTGTAAATCTATCAAAACTTTGAATTAGTGACTTTGTCTTTTCAAGGTATTGGACCATGTTGTCCTCTTTAGCCACATATTCTCCTAACACATGGTTGGCTACTAATCGAGAATCCACGTTTGCTTCTAGGTTGCGTACACCCATTCGAGTTGCAATGCGCAATCCAGCGATTAGGGCCTCATATTCTGCCTCGTTGTTCGTGGCTGTGAATTCAAAACGCAGTGCGTAAGTGAACTCCATTCCTTCTGGATTAGTGAGTATAAGGCCAGCGCCCGACCCATCCACGCATGAAGATCCATCCGTGAATAAGATCCATGGCTCTTGTAATTCTACCTTGCTTGGTGGAGGTGTGGCATCGGTGTCTGGCTTTTCGATAATGAAGTCTGCTAATATTTGTCCTTTGACCGCAGTGCGTGGTCTATAGGAGATGTTATACTCGCCTAGCAGTACACTCCATTTTTGTAACCGGCCCGATGCGTCAGGTTTAGAGATAACTTGTTTGATAGGTTGGTCGGTGATTACTGCTATTGGGTGCGCTTGAAAGTATCTACGCAGTCTTTTGGCAGCAAATACTAACGCCAAAACCAACTTCTCCATTGAGCTGTAGTTGATCTCTGTCTTTTTGAGTGCTTTACTTACAAAATACACTGGTGTTTGCACAGAATTCCTATCCGTCAGTAGGACTGCGCTGATCGCTCCTTGGGTGGCGGACAAGTAGATGATTAACTCCTCCCCTGGTCGGGGTGCGACTAGCTTAGGAAGCGCTGCTATATGTTGCTTAAGCTTAGTGAAGGCTTCTTCCGCTTCCGCAGTCCACCGGAAGTCTCCCTTTTTAGTGCACTTCTTGAGTGTTTTGAATAAAGGAAGTGACTTATCCGCTGATTTGGACAGGAATCTGTTCAAACCGGCTAGCTTTCCATTTAGAGATTGAACTTCTTTCAACGTGCGCGGTGAAGGAAGTTGAAGGACAGCGTCTGTCTTTTCTGGGCATGGCTTAATGCCATCTGGTTCTATCAGATATCCCAAGAACATTCCTTCTTTAGCACCGAAAGTGCACTTCTTGGGGTTTAACTTCATTTTGATCGCCCGTAGCGTTCTAAATGTTTCTTCTATATCGCGCACCACTTCGTCCTCAGTATGGCTTTTTATGACAAGATCGTCCACATAAACTTCTAAGTTGCGGCCCACTTGCTTTTTGAATGCATTATCTACCAATCGCTGGTAGGTGGCGCCCGCATTCTTCAGGCCAAAAGGCATCTTTGTGTAACAGTAGACCCCTTGGCTTGTGTGGAAAGCTGTTTTTTCCTCGTCTTCCTTTGCCATTTGGATTTGGTGGTACCCTTTGTATGCGTCCAAGAAACACTTAAAGGGATATCCACACAACGATTCCACTTTCCAGTCTATCTCTGGTAGTGGGTAGCAGTCCTGTGGACATGCTTTATTAAGGTCAGTGAAGTCCACACACATTCGCCAACTGCCATCACTCTTTTTGACCATCATTGGGTTGGAGAGCCAATCGTGGTAATAGACTTCCCGCATGATGCCAGCGTCCACAAGTTTGTGTACTTCTTCTAGTATGGCTTTTTCGCGTTCTGGAGCCTGGCCGCCCTTTTTCTGCCTTACTGGGGAATATCCTTGTCGGATTTGTAACTTGTGTTCTGCGATTGATCGTGGCACGCCAGTCATGTGTTTTTGTTCCCAGGCAAAGATATCCAAATTCCTCTGTAAGAGTGCGCACACGGCTGTTCTGCCTTTGTCAGACAGCGACCCTCCGATTGATACTTCTTGCTCTGGGTGATCGGGGTGAATTGCGACCTTCAAATTTGGAACTTTAGCTGCGCTCTGCTCTGGGACGTGCGTCGTCTCACATGTAATCGTGTTACATTCTTCTGGTGGCGCAACGTTGTTGTAAATGGTGACGATGCCGCCTTCTACTGGGAATTTGAGCATCCCATGCGCTGTGGATGGTACCGCGCGCAACGCCGATATTCCTGACCTCCTGATGATGCCATTGTATGGCGAAGGGGATTTAATTACCATAAAGTTCATCCAGGCTGTCGTGGAGTGTTCCTTATTACCGACAGCAACTAGTAGGCGCAGTTGCCCCATAGGCCATATCTTCTCTCCTGTAAAGCCAGTGAGCGCAGTCGTGGCTGGAATTAACTGTCTTTGTATCTCAGGACGCAATTTCTTGAAGCAATGTTCATACATTATATCCGCTGATGCGCCCCCATCGACATACATGCGGTGGATGTCATGACCCCCCGCATTTATTTCAATGGTAAGTGGTTCTGCCACTGCGTTGTCCGCAGTTAAGGTGGGGAAGGAGATTTCACTTCCATGAGAGAACTTCTGGCTCACCTTTTGCCTAATCTTTCGCTGCCATGACTGTATCATGTAGATAGTATCAGCTTTTTCTTTAGGCTCTTCCTTCTTGCCTCCGGTTCTCTGCTTGTCTTTCCCCTCCTTAATGTTTTTAACGAGGTGGTCCAACCTGCATTCTTTCACTAGTTTCTCGATTAGTTGGCATAACTGGACGCACTCATTAGTGGTATGGCCCTTCTGTGCGTGATACTCGCAATATCCATTCCCTACGCGCCGATCCTCAGGGGTGCGCATAGGTGGGGGTCTTGGAAAGTTCGCACCTTCCGTCGCGAATATCTCCTTTGGAGTTTTTGTTAATGGGGTGTACTTGTCGTTTCCCCTTCCGCCTCCTTGGTTGCGATAGCTTTTGTTGCGATTGCCATTCTGGTCATTGGATTGTCTCCTTGACTCTTCTTGTGACCTATGGTTCGAGTAGCCTTTCTTGCTATCTGCAGCGGCTGCTTCTCCTTGGACGAAGGACCTCGTTCGTTTCATGAGTTCGTCAAAGGTTAGGGGAACCTTATCATTTAACTTTTTTATCAAATCTGGGTTATTGATTGCATTCATAAAACCCGATATTTTTAGTATCTCTGGGCACGCTTTGACTTGCATGCATTCGTCCTTAAAGCGTTCCATGAAAGCGCTTGTGGATTCCCCTTGTCGCTGTTTAACCCTAGCGAGTTCGACAGGGTTTTTGGCGCACTTCTTCCTTTGAGTAAAGTTTAAACGAAACGCCTTGCGCAACTCTTCAAACCCACCGATGCTTCTGCGTGGAAGCTTACTAAACCAGTTGCGCGCATTCCCTACTAATGTAGAGTTGAACATATGGCACCACACAGGTTGTGGCCAATTTTCGATAGTGGCTGCTGATTCGAAATTTTTTAGGTGATCATCAGGATCACCTGTCCCATCATATGTTTTGACATTGGCAGGCATGCGCCTTTTCTTATTCTCCGAAAAATCGCTGATGCGCCTAGTAAACACATCAACTTTTTGGCGACGCCAAGGAAGAGACATGTCTTCGTCTTCCTGGTCGCGGTATTTCCCCCTTGATTTCCAGTGTCCAGTTTCTTTGTCCTCGTTTTCCGAGGAATCACTTGAAGATGGGCGTACTCTTTTGTGACGCTTGCGTCGACTATCCTCAGAATCTGAGCTTGCTCCTCTGCGGCGCTTGCGCCGACTATCTTCAGAATCAGAGCTTGAAGGACTTTCACTTGGGGAGCACCGTCGCCCAAGCCTATCCTGAACCCTGCGACTGCCAAGCCTAGCGTGGACATTGGTGCGCCGTTCCCCATCTTCATGCTCCTCTAGATGCTGGAAGTCGGCTGCTTCATCATCCACAACCTTCCTTCCAATCCTGGTAAACACCGGTTGTTTGCGGTTATCCTTCTCGCGTCTTTCCTTTCGGTAACGCGGTGGGGATTCTTCGTACTCAGGGTCGAAGTTGAGTCTGGCGTGCAGACTTTGGCTTGACCTCTTCTTTGCCTCCTCTTGCATGAGCGCAGCCAAGGCTTCGTAGTTTTGAGATACGAAGTCACTTGGCGCTAGTTCAGGCGTGACTCCTTCCAGCGCGATGGAGTCCGTTTCCAAGACAAAATCCTTGTTTCGGATAGGCGCATTTGGTGGCTCAGAGAAGTTCACTTCTGGCATGGCAAGGGGAGTGCGCTGCGGGTCTACCGCGCTAGTACTTGTTGTAGTAGCATTAGTAGTCATAGCGAGCGGTTCCACTGGAGTAAGGAGCAGATCTGAGTACGCTCCAAAGTTTCTAGGCACACTGGTTGTTCCAGAGGTCTGCTTGGAGGCCGCATCAGTTTGTTGTTTCTTCCCTAGTAAATCGTCATGCGTTTTCTTCGCATGCGGAGTCCGCTCCTTTCCGTGCTTCGTCATTCTAGTTCTTAGCAAAGCTCTTAGTGTAGGGTCCCACGGATGGCGCCACTTGTTGATACAAAAGTTGGGCGTTCCTTGATTCCGTACCAATCCGATCTTAATGCTTGAGACCTGCGCACTAAGAAAACAGAAAAACACCGTTAGGCTTATCGTGGGATTGTCTCCCACGATTATCCTCTGGCGTGAGAGTAAGTAATCGGTTTTAGGGTTTGTAGAAGAGTTAGGGTTTTGTAAGTCGTACCTTTAATGAGAGTCGAAGGACTCTTTATATACACACGAAACCCTAGTCGGTTTCGTGTCCTTCACTCCTTAGCATATCCCGCATAGGGCGGTATATGATATATATCCATAAATAGAGGATATCTATATCAAAACCATAAATAGCTTTGGGTTTGGGCCATCGTGAGCCCAAACCGCTATTGTGATAGCCCATTCGTGATGGGTATGGGTCCATTCGTGATGGACTTAAGTATGGGTCGGGTTCGTGACCCGAATACGGACTATACGTCATCAGACGAAGAAATGAAGAGATTATGCACATTTGGAGAATTACGAGAAAGAAACCATGCGATACTTCAAGGATTTGATTAGTTCAAGATTTCCATGCTTATATATCAAGAAAAGATCAAGTTCTATGATAGGAAGTAGTGGTACAGCGAAGGATCAAGCACGTAACGAGAAAAGAGAAAGAAAAAAATAAAGTTGTATGGCAGAGTGATCCATCCGATCGGATGGCACCCGCATCCGATTCGGATGGTAGAAGGTTATTTTACCGAGAGCTCCAACCGATCGGTTGGAGCCAAATACCGATCGGTTGGCTGACGCTGGAGTTACAAAGTTGCAATTAATGAAGAAGTTAAGCCCCATAATCATTGAGGCTTATCATTTCTCTGTTATTTACTGATATTGGACGTTTTTGCTTGGAGAATAAGGGTTTCCTCACTTATTTAAGAAACCCTTGGCTAGTTTACAAAGAGAGAAGTTTTTGGGAGGTGACAACCCAAAAGTAAATCGAGTGAGGCTTACACCAAGTCTAACTAACTTATTATTATTGCCCGAAAGCTTGTAGTTGCTGTAAAAATGTCCAGGAAGCCTTGAGTTCGAGTCTCAAGAGTTGTGTCCGTGTGTGGAGTTGTTTACGTGTAATCAAAGGCGATTGGAGGAGTGTGGATTGCTATAGTTCCACAATTCTAGTTCTTGTAATTCCTCGATTAGGTATTTCTTGTTGAGTTATTATGAACTACTTTTACTTTTACTATAAGATGAATGAAAGTTTGGTTAATTACTTGTGTTTGATTATGATTGTTATGGAGTGATTGTGGTTATACTTGTGTGTGTATGATGTGACAATTGTTGGAGTAATCTTATCATAGTGATGCATGAAAACATATCTTGTTTTATGAGTTTGTTGAGATACAATCTAATCTTGCTTAATTGGTTGGTAAAAACAATGTTAAAGACTAACAAAGGCCGAATGGAGTTTTCTTTATGTTTTTATTCCAAAAAGTTAGTGCACGAATTAGTATGGATTATGGTGTGTGACAAGCACCATCTTTACTCATTAAAATGGATTTGGAAACGATTTCATCACGAAAAAGGCCAAAAGGATTCGTAGGAATTCTTAAGATAAGAAATGCTTTCAAACAACAAAAAGCTTAAAAGGATTGTCGTAATAGTTAATCAAGGCCGAAAGGAATTAACTAGGAGATTGAATTCTAGATATGATTTCTCATGATAAAAACCATTGATTGTGAATCATTCATATTAAGTTGTGCATCACTACAAGTCACATCCAACTTGGTTGGTTACTCTAAACAATTGGTCATAGAATCACACACAAGTATATTTGTTTTTGATTGATTGAACCTTGCTTGCTTTTGAATTTACTTCAAATTGGATTGACACCCTTTTTGCTAAAACTTATTTTACTAAACCTAAACCCCAATTCCCTTAGGACGATCTCGACTTACCCACCTTTACTACCACGGACGAGTATACTTGCTCGTATGTGTGATTAGAGAATTGGATAAATCGTGTTTATAAATTTTAAAACTTGAACACAACGACACGCACATCAAGTTTTTGGCGCCGCTGCCGGGGAATTGTTAAGATTTTCTTGGTAGTTGGGCTTAGTAGCATAGTTTTTTTTTAAGTTAAAAAAGTAAAAAGTAAAAAAAAAAAAAGAGTTTGGTTCAGAACCAACCGAATCGGATGGATGCCCATCCGATCGGGTGGTGGTCTCGGTAAAAGTTTTTGTTTTAGTAGTTTTTGTTATTTTTCAGTTTTTATGTTTCATTAATGCTATGATTAATTAGTTTAAGTAGTAGATTAATTAGGATAATTAATTTAAGATTATTAGAAGAGTTTTAATATGATAAATGCTTAGTTAATTTAGTTAAATTTTTAGTTTAATGTGTGGTAGTTTAATAGTTTTTGTTAAATGAGTTGATTAATTAGTTTTATGATTATTAAGTTAAGGTTAAAAGTTGATTAATTAGTTTTATGATTGGTAGTTGATTGTTAGTTTTTATTAACTAGTTAAATTTTAATTATTTAGTTTCTTCTTAAAAAAAAATTATGAAAAGGTTATAAGTTTAGTTTTAATATACATATAAATATATAAAATAACTATAAAAAAAAAAATTAAGTTTTTCGATCTAACCGATCGGACGCTGCCCGCATCCGATTCGGTTGGGGCGATTTCAATTTTTGCATTTTGTCCATCCGATCGGATGGAATGTAATACCGATCGGATGGTTGCCTCGGTAAAAGTTTTTGTGATTTTTAATTTTCAGTTGTTTTGATGTTTTAATAGTTTGAAGTTGTTTGTTTGCTTATTTTGGTTTTACATTTGGATATGATTCGATTATAACTAACCCTCACGCTAATAGTTTGGATTTTTGTTTTTGTGGTTATGTTATAGTTAGTGCTTAAGTAGAATGGAGAGTTTAAGCAATGTTTCGGAGTACTTGAGAAATTTATATTACGGAGGATATGCTTGGTAAGCTTGGCTTTGTTAGGCTTGATTATGAAGATTATGGGAGAAAGATAGTGCGAGATGTGAATGTTAATATTCATGGTCATGTTTTCAAGATTGACTTTGTTGTGTTGGAATATGGAAATGCGGGTGAACCGGAAGTGATGTTTGGTAGAAATTTTATGGTTAAGACTAAATGTAGGGTTGATTTTGCTTTGGGAGAGATGAGGATTGATGTAGATGATGATATGGTAGAGAAGAAGGAAGGTAGAGGAGAGATTGTGAAAATGGGAAAGGCAAATCGAAAGAAAGCACCACTTAACAAACTTACCCAACCCTCCACCCCTAAGAATGAGAGTTCTTCATCAAGTTTACCACCGAAATCACCCCAAGAAGTTAAACCATTGACTCAAGAGCAGAAGGAAGCAGTTTTGGAAAACTTAGAAATGAAATTTAAGGAGCTTATGGAAGAGAAGCCGGTTATAGAAGTGTTGAATAATTACATGACTTATCGTAAGAAATTAGATGCGGTTATGATGGCAACAGCTAGGCTAGAGGATAAGAATTTTGATGAGTTTGCAAGGGAAAGGATAATTGAGAATGGGTTGCCTAAGAAAGCGAGCGATCCGGGGAATTTCGTGTTACCAATTAAGGTAAATGGAACCGATGCGATGTATGCATTGGCCGATACAGGAGCAAGTGTGAATGTGATGCCGTATCCATTATACAAAAGATTAGAACTTGGTAATCCTCAACCAAATCAATATAATCTTACTATGGCTGATAATTCAAGAGCAAAAGCAATGGGAGAAGTGAAGAATGTTAGAGTTCAAGTAGGATATCAAGTTTTCTTAGCCGATTTTCTTGTGCTTAATATTCCGGTGGATAAGGAGTTACCATTGTTGTTAGGAAGAACGTTTTTGAGAACTTGCGGAGCTATTATAGATATGGGTAGAGGTACTATGGCTATTAGTGATGGAATCTTGAAGCATACTTACTATCCTAGACCTAGAGGCAAGATTGTGAAGGAAGTGCATGAAGATGAAGAAGAAGAAGATCATTTAGGTTGTTTCGAAGTTGGTAGAGATGAAGAAGGGAGACCTAAATATGGGCCGATTGTCCCTAGTTACTTTGGTATTGAAGATGAGTTGGAAAGAGCTTTAGCTATGGAGGTTTTCTATAACCCATTCAAAAAAAAATTTGTGTTCAATAAATTGACAGATTTTCTTGGATCTTTACCGATTCAATTGAAGAATTTGGAATGGGGACCCGAAGGAGCTAGTGTTTACAAGAAGGAAGAAGGTGATGGAGAATGGCATGTGAAGTTTGATATAGTTTGTCCGGATGGAAGAAATTTTGCAAGGAAGTTTAAAACGCAAATGACTAATCGGGAGTTGTCCGGAAAATTTCAAAATGAAGACATCTTGAAGCATGAATATTTTGAAGGATGAAGGAAAAAGTTGAAGAATAAAAGCACAAGGCTTGTGCTAGTGTTTGTTTGTTTTGTTTATTTTAATGCATTTTTAGTAGTTTAATATTTGCATTTAAGTTTGAGTTAAGTTAAGACCTTTTGGTTATCTTGGTTTTATTAAGTTTTAATTTATGGAGTTAAGTTTTGTTTTAGAAGTGTAGAGATAGATTGAATAACAAGTTGGTAGAATAAGTGTGTTGGGTATTTTTCATACTTAAAAAGAGGTATTTTGGAATAGTAAAACATTTCTCGTTTTGTTCTTACAAGAGTCAAGGTGTTGAAAGAAAGGAGAAAAAGTGAGTTTTGCAAAAATTCAATCCGAATCGGTTGGTTGAAATACTGATCGGATGGAGTGAAGTATATATACTCAAGATTTCAAAAATCATTAAAACACACACACACTCATTCCACTACATTTGGGGTTCATTAATTCGACCATTAGAAGGCTTTTAAGAGTTGCAGGAGAGTTGAAAGATCATCAATGGCACCTAAGCAAGTAAGTAACATCATTAAATTGTATCAATTAAGTTTTAATTCGAGTTGATTGAATTAGGTCAAAGTTTGGGCATTTTTGATGTAGTTCGAATTAAGATGTAATTTTTCTAGAATAGATGGGTAAATGATTGAGGAATTCATTGCAAAAAGAATGAGATAGATTGATTAAGTTTTGAGAAAGAATGAATTGATTGGATTTTTAGATCAAATGGGTCGAAACCTTTGAATCAATTCTGGGTTGAAAGTGATGATTTCCAGAAGTTGTTTAGATGTTAATTAATGTTTTTAGGATGATGCATTGTGGATTAGAACATTGATAAGGTTTTGATTTTTGAAAGTATTCATATGTTCATATGTTCTAAGAGTGATCATGCGAGTATGTTATGGATGTGATTTGGAGATAAGTGGGAAATGTAGAGACCATAGTGATTGATCAAATGCAGGATAGGGAAGAGTAGGATTTGTTAGAATTGATTGGAAGACGAACAAAGGAAAATTTTTTGTAACAGAATGCCCAACCGATTCGGTTGCGGGGCATTACCGATCGGTTGGAGGCTAGTATTCAGTCTATCCGATTCGGTTGGGTGAAATACCGATCGGATAGAACTTTCTGTGATGAAAACTGATTTTTCAAAGGTTAAGTTTTAGACTTCTAGATCATGCATGCTTAGTTTCTATGCTCTTATCCTATCATATGTTTGTGTTTTTCTACAGAGTTATCTTGCAGGAGGATCAAGTTCGTCACGTGGAAATGGTAATCCGATTGTAGCAAAGTACATAAAAAGGAATGCGAGAGAAAAGGTCAAGTACACTCTTAATCAGGAGCGTAATGAAAATTTGAAGTTTAGCAACCTGGGGATAGAGGAAAAGCACGCTTTTCGTGAGCGTCTTTCGAAGTTACAAGGGAAAAGACTTGCTAAGCCAAGGTTAGTTGATTGGAGTTTATTTCATGAATATGAATGTGAAATGGAGTTAAGGAATTTGATGAGAATATCGTATGTTTATGAGGGAGATGGTGATAGTTTTGAAGATTTTTCGTGGGAGAGAGCGTTTAGTATTCACGAGGATGTTAATCAAGAATGGTGTTTGGAGTTTTTCTCCACATTTTATTTTGAAAGGAAGGTTGTGGATTTAGTGAATGATAAATGTGTTTGGTTTAGGCTTTGTGGTAGAGAGCATGTGTTTACTTTGCCGGAGTTCGCTGTCGCTCTTGGCCTATACACCCAAGATGAAATTATGCACCGTTTGTTTGCATATCACTTTATAAGATTAGTTCGGAAACATAATGATTATGCAGGTTTAGCTGAATATTGGAACAGTGTTGGTGATCCGAGTTGTACTAGATGGAATTCGTCCAAGTTAATAAACCCATTGTTGAGGATTTTACAGAAACTGATTGCATGGGGTGTTTTACATAGGACGGGGAGTCGAGATAAGTGTAATCAACCGGATTTGTGGGTAATGAAGTTGTTGGAAGAGAAAAATGGGAATGCGGCTTGGATAATAGCCGAGTATCTTTCAAGGAGAGCACCTGGAATAAAAGATAATAGTGCGATTTGTGGAGGTCACTATGTGACCAAGTTGGTGAGAAAATTGGGTTATTATGTTCAAACTGAGTTAGCAAAATGTTCGGTAATGGTGGACAGTGAGACGTGGGATGATAAAAGTTTTAATAAAGCATTGAATAGGAAGACAAGAGAGTTGGGAGCTTGGATAGAGCCGCACATGGCCGCACCTCAAGGAGCACCACAACAACCTTATCAACAACAACCGTATCAACCACCACCACATGTTGGGAATGTTCATGCTCTGGGTAGTTTTGACTCAGGATGGGGAGATTGGAATCGTGAATTGAATGAGATTGAGCATAGGGATATGTGGAGAGATTCTATAATGTTGAGGCAAAATTATAACTATGATTACTCAATGCCAATGCTTCAACATGTGGCTCATCAAGCTAATTATGAGGTACCTCCCTACAATATACCAAATGTTCCACCCTACCCATTGGAATATGACCCGTATCCTGGCCAATATCCTTACCTATATCCTGGGTACGCACCATTTCCTGACCCAGTGCCAGTTTATGGAAGAGTTCCTAACGTTGGAGCCACAAGTTTTGATGTGGGCGGTTCTTCAACGGGGGTTGGAAGAAAAAGACAAGCTTTTTCAGTTTTTAGTGATGATGAGAATGAAGATGATGGTGATGATGAAGAAGAGTTTGAAGAAAGTGAAGATGAGAGAATTAACCCGGACAACATGGAGTCCGATGACTGATGGTTGATGTTATGGTTATGTTTTAAAAGACAATGATGGTTGAACTATTTCTATTTCTATTTCTTTAACTTAACTTTCGTAGGATTTATGGTTATGATTTTGGTTTGTTTTGGATTATTTTTATTTTATTATGTTTTATCTTTGGTTTGGTATTTTTGTTTTGTTGTCTCGAGTATAGTATTTGCAGTGTTTGCAGGGGAAGAATTGACGGAAGCTTAGTGTTGATCAAAAATTTGGAGTTAGAAGAACTCATGTGCCTACTTATGATCAAATAAGCCTATGCGAATTTTTTTTCCGGGTAGTGTTTATTTATTTTTCTCTATTTTGTTTTCCTATTTCCTTTACTTTGAAGTTCGTTTTATTACATTGAGGACAATGCAAAACTTAAGTGGGGGGGGGGGGGGAAGAAATAGAAAAAATTGTTTTAATTTTTAATTTTTGATTTAGTAGACTTTGGAATTCAAGTAACTAGAATGTGTTCGTCCTTTATTTTTTCTAGTTGTTAGATGAATTGATTCAATGGTAAAAATAAGGCTATTTAAAAAAAAATTTGGAATGTAATCAAGTTATGAGAGATATTGATAACTATTGCTAGTACATTTTATCACCACTTTAAATTGTGAGGATTTAAGCCTTTTTGTATAAAGCACTTCTTATGCTTTATATTTCGTTATGAGTGTGCCGGTGATTATGTTGATTCTAGAACTTGTACTTGTTATGCATTACGGTTAAAATTACTTTCAAGTAATAAAATATATTCAAATGATAAGAGGCAAATTAGGATTTTTCACCAAATGGCCTTCCGTTTACAATTTATTTTTGCTAATCGCATTGGTTAGTTGTCTCAAGTAATTGGAACCCATTTGTTAGCGTTATCTTATACGCTAGATACCCTTAGTTACACCCTTTTGAGCCTATCTTTTCTTTTGATTAAATCCAGAAAAGTACAAAAAGATTTTACACCTTACACCTTAGAAATTCCCGAATCAAGTTCAGATGAAGTCCAAAACTATTTATTTTTGAGGATTGCATGTTGACCACACCTTGTATGTGTATATGTTGTTTCAATGAAGAAGGAGGTCGCTACTCTTATTTGTATTTTTTGTAGCGTATGCTCATCCAAAGTGTGGGGGGGGGGGGGGGGGACGTTGTGTTGTGTAAAAAAAAAAAAAAAAAAAAAAAAAAAAAAGAGAGGAAAGCCAATGAGCTATGAAAGTATGGAATGATGAAAATAAAATAGTCAATGAGCTATTAAGGAAGGGAAGAGTTTATGTGAAATGCGGAAAAAATAATAATCGAAGAAGTTTGGTGGAGTAATCATTTGTGATATAAAGAGTTTGGGACGGAATTTGGACTTGATTCTTATTTGATTTTATTTTGTAGAACCAAATCAAAATTCCCATGTCTTATCCTTACCCTTACCAATTACTTTATTCGTTGTTAGCTTTCGAGCATCCGGATTTAGTGATGGCTTTGTTTAAATATGTAGTACATGAATGTTCTAGTGACCATCCGAGTTTTTGAATAGTTGAAAAACGTTGTTAGCGATCTAGTGAGTAAATTGGTGACCATCCGTTATGCATGTAACGTCGTTAGCGAACCAAGGTACAATCTAGTGACCATCCGTTGCTTAACTAAACAAAGATTCGTTGTTAGCAAGCTATGATGTTCTTGTATGAAGTATTTACACATTAGCTAGGTAATCAAAACCCTTCAGCCTGAAACCAAATAAAGACCTCTTTGATGTTTTATTTTGTTGTTTTGATACAAGTACAAGCTTATGGTAAGAAACATGAATCATGACTGAGCGATTGAGTGATTTACAATCAAATATACCTTCGAGTGTTGTGTGAATTTAAAATTTCCTTTCTGAGGTGCTTAGTGATGTTATCAAGATCGATTTAACTTGCGTATATTTCAAGGATTTTTCATAATTAAAGTAAAATAACAATTGTCCTATTGGGATGGTTGTTAGCTTTTTACAATCATAATGAACATGCCATTGAGTTCAGTTTTTCTAAAAATTAGACTTGCTCGAGGGCGAGCAGAACTCAAGTGTGGGGGATTTGATAACGCTTAAATCTAACATGTTTTTAGGCGCGTTATTGCTAGTTTTGTGCATCATATTTGGATATATTTATGTGTATTTGTTGCTAAATGGTGAAAAAGTGTGTATGCAAGTAAATATAGCCAAGTGCAGGAAAAGTTGAGGAAAAGACGAAGAAATGAAGAGATTATGCACATTTGGAGAATTACGAGAAAGAAACCATGCGATACTTCAAGGATTTGATTAGTTCAAGATTTCCATGCTTATATATCAAGAAAAGATCAAGTTCTATGATAGGAAGTAGTGGTACAGCGAAGGATCAAGCACGTAACGAGAAAAGAGAAAGAAAAAAATAAAGTTGTATGGCAGAGTGATCCATCCGATCGGATGGCACCCGCATCCGATTCGGATGGTAGAAGGTTATTTTACCGAGAGCTCCAACCGATCGGTTGGAGCCAAATACCGATCGGTTGGCTGACGCTGGAGTTACAAAGTTGCAATTAATAAAGAAGTTAAGCCCCATAATCATTGAGGCTTATCATTTCTCTGCTATTTACTGATATTGGACGTTTTTGCTTGGAGAATAAGGGTTTCCTCACTTATTTAAGAAACCCTTGGCTAGTTTACAAAGAGAGAAGTTTTTGGGAGGTGACAACCCAAAAGTAAATCGAGTGAGGCTTACACCAAGTCTAACTAACTTATTATTATTGCCCGAAAGCTTGTAGTTGCTGTAAAAACGTCCAGGAAGCCTTGAGTTCGATTCTCAAGAGTTGTGTCCGTGTGTGGAGTTGTTTACGCGTAATCAAAGGCGATTGGAGGAGTGTGGATTGCTATAGTTCCACAATTCTAGTTCTTGTAATTCCTCGATTAGGTATTTCTTGTTGAGTTATTATGAACTACTTTTACTTTTACTATAAGATGAATGAAAATTTAGTTAATTACTTGTGTTTGATTATGATTGTTATGGAGTGATTGTGGTTATACTTGTGTGTGTATGATGTGACAATTGTTGGAGTAATCTTATCATAGTGATGCATGAAAACATATCTTGTTTTATGAGTTTGTTGAGATACAATCTAATCTTGCTTAATTGGTTGGTAAAAACAATGTTAAAGACTAACAAAGGCCGAAAGGAATTTTCTTTATGTTTTTATTCCAAAAAGTTAGTGCATGAATTAGTATGGATTATGGTGTGTGACAAGTACCATCTTTACTCATTAAAATGGATTTGGAAACGATTTCATCACGAAAAAGGCCGAAAGGATTCGTAGGAATTCTTAAGATAAGAAATGCTTTCAAACAACAAAAAGCTTAAAAGGATTGTCGTAATAGTTAATCAAGGCCGAAAGGAATTAACTAGGAAATTGAATTCTAGATATGATTTCTCATGATAAAAACCATTGATTGTGAATCATTCATATTAAGTTGTGCATCACTACAAGTCACATCCAACTTGGTTGGTTACTCTAAACAATTGGTCATAGAATCACACACAAGTATATTTGTTTTTTATTGATTGAACCTTGCTTGCTTTTGAATTTACTTCAAATTGGATTGACACCCTTTTTGCTAAAACTTATTTTACTAAACCTAAACCCCAATTCCCTTGGGACGATCTCGACTTACCCACCTTTACTACCACGGACGAGTATACTTGCTCGTATGTGTGATTAGAGAATTGGATAAATCGTGTTTATAAATTTTAAAACTTGAACACTACGACACGCACATCAGGAGCACACATCAAGGGGGAGTTCTCGTTCCGACAAATTTCGTATCTAAAACTTGTCGACAAAACCTTTTTGATTCTACAAAAAGGGGGAGAAGTAGATATAAACTCACTAAATACTTGTCTAAAAATTAATTTTTAATTTAATGAGTTTAGATTTTGTAATCATCAAAAAGGGGGAGATTGTTAATATAAATAATTCCTAAACACGTTATTAATATTTTTCGATATCTCTACGTTTTGATAATCACAAAATGTAAAATCATTAAACGAAAGATTATGACGTAAACAAGTATTTAGTTGTAAATATTTATTTTTACAACTTAATCACTTAAGGTATGAATAAACAAATGCCTAATGCATTATATGATCAAAGAAACTTTTTCTTAATCACTAGATTTTTTATAAAATGACGCAAACATTTTATATCTTTTACAAAATCATTTTTGGAAATTAAAGGAAAATGTTTAATCCATATTAAATTTATGAATTCAAATTTTCAACCAAAAATGGCAAAAATGTTCCAGAAAAACCTTCCCCACAAAAAGACAAAGCTTAGGGGGCCCCCTTAATTATCTAGGCGGCCCCCTTAATTATTAAGGGGACCGACCCCCTATTTAAGGGGACCGCCCACGCTCCTCTAGCTCCCAGCTTTGCCTATAAATACTGGTTCATTCCTGGACTTTTTCCTCACCTTTTTGCACTCCAAACCTTCTGTTCTAAATCTCTTCTTATATCTTTCTAAATCCTTTGATCATATAATCTTAAGCTTTTGTTTCCAAGTGATTCAAGCTTCAATCATCCAAGTGCAAAGAGAAGAATACTTCTATCAATCAAGACTAGAAGTATTACAACATAGTATCATCTTGTTACCTAAGTTGTTAGTTTAGTAAACTTTGTAAATCATTCATTCATTTGTGTAGAAGGTGTGTAGATTAGGTGTGAACATAAGTGATTAGATTAGTATAGTGGGTAAGTAGTGAAGAAGGTGTAGAAGTAGTTGTGTTGTAAAGAAGTAGTGTAGAAGTATTGTAAAGTTGTGAAGTAGTTGTGGTGTGAAGAAGTTGTGAAGCCGTCGTAAAGAAGTCGTGAAATAGTGAAGAAGTAGAAGTCGCGAAGGAGTGAAGAAATACAAGGTGTGAAATAGTGAAGAAATAGAAGTCGTGAAGAAGTGAAGAAATAGAATTCGTGAAGTGTTGAGAAGAAGTTGTTGGAAGTCGTAAAGTAGTTGTGTTGTGATTGAAGTTGTGAGATTGGTTCTAGCTACAATTAGAACTCGACATTTAGCTTTGTGTCGTTAAACCGGTGTAAGCGAAAGTTGTGTAAGGTTTTCTCCGCCATAAGGGAGCTTGTTGAAGTAGTGAAGAAAACTCTCGAGCTAGGTGCTCGGGGAGTGGAGTAGGGCAAGGAAGGTGTCCTTGTAGCCGAACCACTATAAATCCCTCGTGTCTTGGTTTGATCTCTCCGTCTCTTACTTACTTCTTTATTTATATCGTCATTACTTTCATACATATAGGCATATATAATTGTTAGTATTATTTTGAAGTTGATTTCACATAAAGATCAATTTAAAACTTTATTCATGAAAACAAAACTTTTATAACAAATATAAAAGGATACACATATAATTAATAATATTGTTCAAGTATTATTTTTCACATAAACTCGAATCTAAGTTTTTAAAAGGAAACAAAGTTTTTATAATAAATTTAAAAGACGTAAAACTATTCAACCCCCCTTCTAGTTTCCACATAGCTTATTTCTTTAAGTGCTTGTTTTAAGGTTTGAAAAGTGCCCTCTGGGCTGTTTGGATATGCATATTTTCCCTATTTGCTTATTTTGTGAATCTGAGCTTATATGAGTTTAGAACAGCTTATTTAGGTTTAGATTTGCTTATTAGTTTAGGTTTTAGGATTTTAGTAGCTTTTTAAGATTACACACAAGCTTTTATAAGCTTGTGTGTGCATCAGTTAGTCCTTAAGTCCTTATTTGCCTTTTTAAGTTCTTATTAACTGTCTGCTGTATCAACCCTCTTTTTCCCAGCTTATTCTCTTGATTAGCTCAGCTTATTTAGGTTTAGGACTATTTTTTTTAGAGTAGCTTTCAGGATTTAGAAGTTTCTTTGGATTTCACACAAGCTTATATAAGCTTGTGTGAGAGCATACAGTAGTCCTTAGCCAATTTAAGTCCTTTAGAATCTGTTTGCTTTTTTAGTGCTTTTCAGCTTATTCATTAAGTTTTAAAAAAAATTTGTTTTCACAAAAAGTTTACTTTTTTAGCTTATTAATAAGTTCCAAAAAGAAAATTTTCAAAAAAAAAATCAAAAAGGGAAGTTGGGAAGCCCAGGGTGAGCCTAGGCTCGAACCCTAGACCTCTACCAACCTCAACCTTAACACACACGCACCCTACCACTGCGCCCTTGGGACTTCTCTGTTAGAGTTTGAATAGATTTTATATTTAACCACTTTTTTAGCCTTTGTAGCTTATTTCACTTATTGCTTAATAACTGCTTATCCTAATAAGCTGTGACCTTGCTTTTATTTTTCCTAGATTCTTCATAACTTTAATTAGTTTTCCAGAAATTTTTATAATTTTTTACTTTAATTTAGTATATTTTTTTATATTATTTTTAATCTAAAAGTGTTTTTAATTCATAAAAAATAAAATATAAATCAAAAAAATATAAATCTTTTTTCTAAAATTCTTTTTAATCATTTAGGAGTTTTAGGAACCAAATTTTCACATCTAGAGTATATTTTTGAGTTTTAGGTTTTCTTAGCCCGTTTTAAGACCCGTAAAAGCCCATGTTTTAAGACCCGTAAAAGCCCATTTTTTAGTTTTAATTGCGTTTTTGATTATTTGTGCTTTACTTATTCATTTTATATGCTTTTTAGTTACTTTTTAGTTTATGTTTTATAATTTTAGATATAATCCCAAAATTCCTCACTTAATCAAATCATTCGATCACGAACGAAATTCACCATTCCAATCACACTTCATTCGGAACCTCACGACCCGGGAAAAATCAATACTTCCGGATTTATATTTTGTTTGAAATTCTTTGACCTCTCGGTTTATTCAATCTTGGTTAGAGATAGAATTTACCCTTTGGTCGGGTTTTTCCTTATATATATATATATATATATATATATATATATATATATATATATATATATATATATATATATATATATAATTATATATATATATACTTGTGCACACACACCAAGTTTTTGGCGACGCTGCCGTGGAAGTTGTGAAGTAAATATCGAGTTACGTTTGCAGATTAGTGATTTGAAGATCTTTCCTCGTGAAGTTACCATTTTATTTTGTAAATATTTTATTTTATTATATTATTATAAAAACCAAAAAAAAAAATTAAAAAAATCACGAATATTTTCCTTAAGTATTCATAATACCAAAAACATTAAAAAATCAACAAAAGAAATCGTGAAATCAATTGTTACGTCGGCTCACCTTTAGATTACAACCTATAAGAGGGGTTTAAGGAGGATTGACATTAAATTGTCGAACCGAAAGAAACGGGTTTTTAATCAGCATTTATTGCGGACCTTTGTTTCTCCGCCACTTTGCGAGTAATTCTAGAGAGCTACCGAGCACCGATTGACGGATCGATTTACAAAAATATTTGTTTTTCAATTTTTCTTAAATATAAAAAAAATCAAAAATATTTTCTTTTTCAAAATTTATTTTTCTTTTAAATTTTGTGTTTTTAGTGTATGCTCACTCGTTCTAAATCGAACTTAATTGATAAATCTTTTACAATACCGACTCAACGTTATCGTCGATGCAACAAACGCGTAAACGTACTCGAGATACGTACTCTTGTTGATATTCCCATTACCGAGATGGCGGATACGCGAACTATGTCGGAGTTGCTCCAAGCACCCACCGAGGGTTACGGAGATGCAATTGTTTTACCACCAATTTTATCCGAGAATTTTGAGCTTAAAACTGGTTTAATTCAACTTATAACGTCAAACCAATTTCATGGTTTAGAAAGGGACGATCCCCACGCTCACATCCGATGGTTCAACAAGTTGAATTCAACTATGAAATATCGGGATGTCCCTCATAGCGCGGTAAGGTTGATGTTATTCCCATTTTCTCTTGAGGGGGCAGCCCGGATTTAGCTAGAAAAAGAACCCCCTCGGTCGATTACCACTTGGGAAGCCCTGATCAATCAATACCGACCCAAGGGGTCAATTTCAATCAAGAGTATCAAGATCCTAATTACCAATCCCGGATTGTTCCCTCCAATGACCTTACTGTAAAACACTACTCAATCTTTATCACACACTATATGTTATACTCGAATGGTACTCACAAGAAAAAGAGAAGAGATGTGGCGATTATATTAAAACCGAATGTATTAGCTTAAAGAAAACAATACACAAACATAAAGTACACACTCACACTCCCGCCTATACTAGTCTTGAGGCACGCATGGAAATGAGGTGGGAGTGGGTATTTATAGATAGAGTGGGACGCCCTAATGGCTTGTGGATGGGCTTCGGTTGGGCCTTGGTCCATGGATTGGACTTGTACATATTTCCTAGTATTACATAGACTACATAACACTTAGACATTTTATATTTAGTCCAACCGAGAGCCCTGGACTATCTATACTTAACGACATCAATACAAAGTTGTTAAATCAGAAATGACCGTCACTTTAATTCAATGCTAACAATCTCCCCCTAAGGGATGGTTATTCAAATGATGCTCCTAGTGATTTGGTCTTTCGTCTTCGTTGTCTTGAACTTTGTATGTCGTTGTAGAATAGTCTTGATTCTTCGTTCCTTCATGCTATGTGATCTTCAAAGTATCGTCTTTTGGTCGTTCTTGCCTTGATCAACATATTCATGTGGTTATAGCGTCGTGTCCTCCGACATACTCATACATCTTGAACTTCATACTTATGTCTTCCTCATTTGATACATAAACTTGTTCTTGACATCTTGATTAGCTTCTCGAATTTGTCGTAACACTTTGTCTTTAACTTGATCTTTAGGTCTTGAACTTTTTCACTTCGAGTTTCGTTGAGGATGATCTTCATAAGTATGAGCATGTGGAGGTGAAGATGTTTGATATATCGGATGATGGTGCACGGTCTTCCTCCAGGTGACTTTCTTCAGTAACTACTACGTGTTAAATGAACTCCCCAATCGATCACGGTGGACTTTTCTTAGAGAATCGACCACTACGATTGTTTTACTGATGAATGTCTTGATTCCATTTACCTTGGTCGGGCACATCAGCCGTCCTAATCCTGTTAGGGAGAGTTATCACTACATTGGATAAATCCAAGTAGAGACCCACATCATAAGGACTCAATTCATGAAAGAAATCTCCTTGGCAGGTTTTACAGAACGTACAGGCTCAGACTTCGAGAGAATCAACAGCATATTGTGAAAATCCTCTCTAATCCTTACAAAGGCTGTTCCTGAATTGGATACCCTCAAGAAGGCTTACAACAGATATACCGAAGTATACCCACAATCCAGGTGAGCCGCTGAAGTATACCGAAGTATCACTCCACGACTGTAGACCATTTTAAAACAAATAACCATCATGATATAAATGGCAAGATCTAAGGATCTCATTAAGACTTTTGTATACCTTATGTCCTTTTTGATGAACACAGGCGTATTATAATGGAAAGTGTTCCTAAGAGATTTTTGATGAATCTCATGGCTCTAGACTCAATTGTGCGTTTTGGTTTTAGTAGTCGGAGGCATGGAGCAGAGTTCCACCTTTTCAATATCAACACATCTCGGAATGAGAGGCCGATAGCTTATGCAGTGTTCTCCGTGAGAAATGAAACAAATATCTTTTAAGAGATATCTGAGTGGCTAGGAGGGCTGGTGCAGCGCGTCACTGGGTCCATGACGTCTTGTCTTCAATATCAGTATCACCTTAGTGAATACCGATAGCAGATGTATTGACCTGGTTTCTGTCCTAAGTTTTCAAGGAGGGCTATTTCTTTTCACCCTTTCATTCAACTTTTCTTTTTAATTCTTCAACCCCTTCTTTCCCTTTCTCATTTACTCCTTTTTTTTTTCAATCTTTCCTAAGGACTTCTAATTCTAATCTATTGGAATTGTCCTTGGGTAGATCCCTCCGGCTCTGGCGGATCATTGGACAAAAACCTAATCATAATCATCTTATTACTCCATGATTATCCTAGATTTGTTGATCACTTGCCATAAAACCTTTTATGAAAATCTCTCAAAGTGTTTATGAATAAAACACATTTTGTTAACACTTCGAGAGTTTTGCATTTTCTGAAATACTCCCCCTTCACATGTGCTCATGCATTTTTAAGTTAAATTTGCACATGTTGGGTAGAGTTTGCACATTTTGAATTGATCGATTTTCAGTTAATATGACCATCGCGAGACACGTTTACATCACTAGTTAGACTAGCTTGAAATTATTACCCGTCCCGGTCATATCAAAAGAACATCTCTCGAATTGGTACATACTACTCAGACAAGTCCTTTGCGAGACACGTTTACATCACTGGATAACCAGCTTGAAATTATTACCCGTCCCGGATAAGTCTTTTCGATTACTGACATTTAGTTTTCGTCAATTCGAGGGTTCATACTGAGTCGAGCTCTTTTTGAGATTCAATCCACGATCTTTAAATCTTTTTGATCACATTTTAATCACGTCTTCTACCCCTCAAAAATAGCATGTAGTGATATTTTTTATATCAACTGATTAAATGAAAGCTTTTTGGAGAGATAGATGGATTTGAGCATGAAATTTGGAACTTATTGTATTTTAATTTTTATACTCCCCCTTAAATAAGCATATTTTTAAACTTTTAAGTTTAAAATTAATTTTAAAGGTATAGAGGGAGTTTTCTTGAGCACAGAATTTTGAGAAAGATTTTGAAAAATCTTTTTGAAAAATCTTGATCATGTGCTCAAGGATTTTATTTTTTTCCATTAACAATACGAGTCCTGATCTGAAATAATTAGAAGTCATCATTGTAGCTCGGGTTTCGTACTAAAATATACGAAAGCCGTCATTTAAGTGCGGGTTTCGTACTGAAGTATACGAAAGTCATAGTGAAGAAAATTTTGAGAAACGACATGTTTTAGAAAACTTTTAAATGAACTCTCGCTCAAGCATCTGTACATGTCCGTATCATTGTTGAATGACATTTCTAGATACGTACAGAATATCGATTATACGAGAGACATATCGTTAGAATAATATTTTTGGTTTATAGATTTTATATTTTTTTTGTATTTTTGAAAATTTTCTATTTTTTTATTTTGCTTTTGTTGGTTTTTCAAATTTTGTATTTTGTTTTTGTTGGTTTTTCAAATTTTGTATTTTGTTTTTTCAAAAATATTTACAGCGAAGCTTTTTGAGATAAATTTCAAGAAGTTTCGAGAAGACTTTCTAACTCTTCGGGTGTTAGGCTTCGCATGCCAATTCGTCAAACTAAGTTATCAAACCTCTCTTTTGGGAGGGCTTTAGTAAATAGATCGGCGAGTTGGTATTCAGTCTTCACGAAAAATAATTCAACAGTACCCTCTTTTACGTGTTCCTTGATGAAGTGATAGCGGACTCTAATATGCTTAGTCTTCGAGTGTTGTACTGGATTGCACGAGATGGCTATGACACTTTTCGAATCACAATACATAGGTATGCGGTCGAAAGTAAAACCACAATCTATGAGCTGTGTCCTCATCCATAGAACTTGGGCACAACATGCAGATAAAGTCACATACTCGGCCTCTGCGGTTGATAATGCGGTACAATCTTGTTTCCTTGACAACCAGCTTACTAGCTTTTCTCCCAAAAATTGTGCTCCACCGGATGTACTCTTTGCTGTAACTTGGCAACCGGCATGGTCCGCATCTGAAAATGCTATTAGTTTAAACTCTGAATCCTTTGGATACCAAAGTCCCATGTTAATGGTTCTTCGTAGGTACCGAAAGATCCGTTTAACCTCTTGGAGGTGCAGTTCGGTAGGCCTTGCCTGAAACCGTGCTAATAAACAAACAACAAAATGTATATCGGGTCGACTAGCAGTTAAGTACATGAGAGAACCAATCATGCTCTGATATTTCTTCGGATCCATGGGTTTCCCATATAAATCAGCTCCTATTTTTGGTGAAGTGACCATTGGAGTACCAACAGAGTCACAATTTTCCATTCCATGTTTTTTCAAAATCTCAATTGTATATTTAGCTTGATTTATAAAAATACCACGTGGGGATTGATGAATTTGTAAACCAAGAAAGAATTTTAGTTCCCCCATCATGGACATTTCAAATTTGCTTTTCATGAGATTTTCAAAATGTTTTGAATGTTTTGGATTAGTGGACCCAAAGATAATGTCATCCACGTAAATCTGAACAATCAAAATGTCATCTTTGAATTTTCTAGTAAACAAGGTCGGGTCTATTGTTCCTTTGGTGAAATTATTTTGCAGCAAGAAAGATGATAGTTCGTCATACCACGCCCTTGGGCTTGTTTCAAACCATAAATGTCTTTCTTTAGCTTGTAGACGTAGTCTGGATGATCTTTGTCAACGAATCCGTCTGGCTGACTCACATAGACTTCTTCTTTCAGAGTTCCGTTCAAGAAAGCCGTCTTGATGTCCATCTGTTAGACCGTGATGTTTTTGTGAGCTGCATAGGCTAAGAAAATACTGACTGCCTCAAGTCTTGCTGCTGGTGCGAATGACTCTTCAAAATCTATCCCCTCTTCCTGTCTAAATCCCTTGGCCACGAGACGAGCTTTGTTGCGAATGACAGTCATTTCTTCATCCTTTTTGTTCTTCCATAACCACTTAAGATCAATGACAAGTTTGTCAATTGGTCTTGGAATTAATTCCCATGTGTCATGTAACTTGTATTGGAGAAGTTCTTCCTGCATCGCTTCAATCCAAGCATTGTCTGCCATCGCCTCTCGAATGTTCTTTGGCTCTTTTAAACTGACTGAGCAGACGTAGATGCACATATCGGAATCGGTGGCGAGTTGTTTTCTCGTCTGAACTGGCCATGAAGGTTCACCAATTACTTGTTCTATTGGATGGTCTTTTGTCCACTGTAACGTAGAAGAGTACCTTGGGTTTGACGTATGCGTGTTAGATGGTTCATGTAACCTTGAAGATGATTCAGCAGAATCCGTTGCAAATGGGTTTTCGAACACTTCTTCTTCTAACACAGCATCGTTTTGTCGCGGTTCTTCTTGAATTGGTGTAATTTGGTTTTGCTCATTAACTCTTGGTAGAACAAAGTCAATTACTGGAATTGCTGGAGTAGATGCTAATGATGTGGAGGGAGTTGGTGCGTCAGCTTCGATTGTGGTTGATGCATCTTGCGGTGGTGGTGGTGGTTGATGTTGTTGAGCGGGTGCAGCGGAATGTTGTTGAGATGCATTTTTCAAAGTTCCACCATAGTATTCATCAAACATATACTCGAAGAAATTTTCCAGTTCTTGATTTGTTGGTTTTTTTAGTTTTAGTTGACTGAGCTCCTTGGGGTACGAGTCCTGAACTAATATGTCCAGAAGTCTGAACATTTGGTGCGGGTCATAATCTGGTATTGTTAGCAAATTAAGCTATAGCAGTTAGTAAGGTTGAAAAGAAAGTTAGTACTGCTGAAGAGTTTTGAAGACATAAGCAGTTCGTACTGTTTGTATGAAGAAGTTAGTACGGTTTATATTTTTGTGTAAGATAATTATAGAAAAGATATTGTGTATATCTTATACGATTAGGTTGATAGTTATCTTGTAAAGGAATCCTTAGTCTATAAAAGGATTGCCTAGGTTAAAGTTTTGGTATGAATGTTTTGTTAAGATTCAAGGTTGTAAACCCTAGTGATAGGAGATCACTCGTATTATTCATTAATAATATTGAATCGTTGAAGTTGAAGTATATTGTGTTCCTTGTTCATTCATTGTTGATTCGTTAATACAAAACACAAACAAACAAATCTTCTAAGTGCTAGCTCGTAAATTCCGCGTGCTAGACTAGACATCATTCAAAGTATACATCTAACACAAGGAGTGTGTGTAGATCCGGTCAAGTGGTATCAGAGAAGGTTACTGATACTTTGGTTTAAAAGATCCAGACGAATTTGTTTAAGAAGAAGATGGACATGGAGACAACATACAAGTCAGACTAATATTGCTGCTAAGCTTCCAATGCTTAAACCCAATGAGTTCGATATGTGGCGATTAAGAATTGAGCAGTTCTCCTAAGTTCAAGATTATACTCTCTGGGAGATTATTGAGGATGGGAATTCGTTCAAACCTACAACTACAACAACGTTGTTGAGGGTGTCACTGAAACTAAGTTGCAAACTAAGCCAACCACTACTGAAGAGAAGGCACAAACACAAGAATGATGTTAAGGCGAGAAGTTTGCTTCTGATGACTATTCCCAATGATCAGTTGTTGAACTTTAGCAAGTTTAAGTGTGCTAAAACCCTTTTTGAAGCTATTGTTGCAAGATATGGTGGGAACGAAGCCACCAAGAAAACTCAGAAGACCCTTCTCAAGCAACAGTTTGAGAATTTTTCAGCAACAAGCAACGAGTCACTAGATCATATGTTTAATAGACTTAAAAAACTAGTGAGTCAATTGGCTGTTCTAGGAATTGAGATGCCTCAGGAAGATCTCAACTCCAAATTTCTGAGGAGTCTACCAGCTGAATGGGCTATGCATGTGGTTGTATGGAAAAACAAGCCTGATATAGATTCCATGAGCTATAAGCAACTTCAAGATAGTTGAAAAATGATATTAAGAAGTCTGCTGGATCAAGCTCAAGCTCAAGCTCAGGGAATTTGGCCTTTGTATCAACTCCCAGTACCTCAAGTCCAGATGAAGAAGTTCAAGTGACTGGAGCAGTTGGTACTGCTAGTTCTAATATTGGTACTGCTAGCACTTCAAGCAGTACTAATGGACTCTTGAATGAGAATACTTATTGTGCTTTCTTGACTACTCAGCACAATGGAAGTATGTTGACTCATGCAGATCTTCAAGAGATTGATGAAGATGATATTGAAGAGATGGATATCAAGTGGCAGCTCTCTCTTCTCAGCTTAAGAGCTAAGAGATTCTTGAAGAAGACTGGCAAGAAGATTGTCATAGACAGCAATGATGTTGCAGGGTATGACAAGTCCAAGATTGAGTGTTTCAATTGCCACAAGAAAGGTCATTATTCAAGGGAGTGCAGATTGCCAAGACAACAAGATGGAAAGAGCAGAGGATATGGAAGCAAGTCAAGGGTTGTGGAGGTTACTGATTCAAGCTCAAAAGCCATGGTTGCCATTGATGGCTTAGGGTTTGACTGGAGCTACATTGCAGAGGAGGAAGCAGAAGCATCTACAGAGATTACTCTCATGGCATTTTCAGACTCTGAGGTACAAGTTTCTAAATGTTCTAAATCTTGTGAAGCTTTAAAAGATCTAGAAACTCTTAAGAAAAGATATGAGGATCAGAGAAAAGAGCTAACCCAAACTGCTTTTAACTTAGCAAATCATAAGAGGGCTTTAGCTGTGTTAGAAGAACAAATTGTTCATTATAAAAGTAATGAGTCAAAGTTTTCTGATGATATGATTATTGTTAAGAGAGATTTAATGTTTAGAGAGAATGAAATTAGTGTGTTGAAACATGAGCTAGAACAGGTTAAGAAAGCAAAGGAGAACATTCAAATGACTGTTGACATACTAGAATTTGCAACTCAGGGTGTTAGTAAGATTGTTGAGTGTCAGATCCTCAATAAAGCTAAGTCAGGCCTAGGTTATAAGTCAGTTCCACCTCCTTATAGAGGAATTCCAACACCCCCAGGCATAGACTTAGAACACACAGGACTACCTGAATTTCAACTACTGAGCTTAAATATGGTCCTCAACCTAAAGAGAATGTAGTTGATAAACCTGTGTATGAAAGTGCAAGTGATGCCTCACTTTCTAAGGATAAGGTGTCCTCAGCTAAGGACTCAGATGCTCCAACCATTGAGGAATGGACTTCTGATGATGAGGATAATCAGGCTGTGGTTAAGCCTGTTAGTGTTAAAGTGGAGGAACCAAAAGTTCCAAAGATGGTTAAACCTGAGACTGTTAGGCCTAGATCAAATGTCAAACCTTTTAGACCAACAGTTAGGTATGCAGAAATGTATAGAACCACAAACAAGCCAAGAGGTAACCAAAGGAATTGGAATGACCTAAAATCTCACCAACTAGGTGATGATTTTGTCTGCTATAGGAAAGCTTGTTACTCGTGTGGTAGCTTTGACCATCTTGCAGATTTTTGTGATAAATGGTTGAGTGGATATTCAAACCATAGGTTGAGCATAGCAAGAATTCAAACTCTTCCTAGGAATGATAGCATGATACCCAGATCAGTTCTATTGAAGTCTGGCCAAAGACCAATTCAAACTGCTAGACCAGCAGTTCAGCCTGTCAGACCAATTAGACCTATTCACTCAAGGACAACAGTTCAAGGTGCAAAAATGTTTTCCAAATCAGCACCAACAACTGTTAAAAGACCATTTCAAAACAGACAAGTAGTGAAAAACCAAGTTGAAACAGGTAACAACTACCAAGCCAGCAGTTCCAACTGCTAGCAGAGTAATTGGTACTGGTGTTAATAAAAACACTACTAAGGGAAATATGGGTACTGGAGTGAATGCATCAGCATGTTGGATTTGGAGACCCATCAAACCCAATGGTGCTAAAATTGTTTTGAAAAGAATGAATTATGTTGATGCAAGAGGAAAGCCTAAATCTGTTTTGGCTTGGGTTCCACAAGGAAATTAATTTTTCTTGTTATGTGCAATGTTAGTCATATGCTTGTATCTTGTTTCTTTGTTTTTGGACTAACACTTGCAGGTTTTGGATGATAAGTACCAAGGAATTAAATGCTTTATGTTTTGGCCTATATGGTGATTTGGAGCTGAGTGTGTGATCTTTGCACACAACAAATGGTTATTGGTTCACCATGTCTAACCCACATAAGAACCAACTAGTCCAGAGCAAACGGTTTCTGGTAAAGACTAATCAAATCCGTTGATGGTTGACAATTTACCAAAAATTGTATGGTTATCAGCTCACCATATCTAAGTGTGAAGAGTTGGCTAGTCCAAAGCAAACGGCTATTGGTAAAGACATATCAAATCCGTTGATAGCTGATAGTTTGCTAAAAACTATGTTTGAGCCATGGTATTTTAAAATCCTTTTCAATAAATTCATACGGCTCAACAAAATTTTTCCAACAGTTGGTACGGTTAGTACAAAGTTAGTACGGTTCAACTAGCCGTTGTAAAAATCTGTCAGTAATTAATTTTATAGCCGTTGGGGTAAAACCGTTATTCTTAAGGTACTTATAGGGATTTTTCTAGAAGATAATTATCTTTTTACCATAAATTTATTTATTCTATTTCTAAAGATAGTTTATCTCATACGCTTATTTCGCAAAACCCTAAACAGTACCTATAAACTTCAATAGGCTACATAAAACCTCAATTCCACTTTAAACGATCATCTTATTGCTATAATCTTTCACTTTTCATCACTAAAAATGGCTGGATTGGAATTTGTTAAGCGTCACAATCAGGTTGCGTTTCTTGAGAAAACAGAGGAGGGAGATGGACCCAAATTTTATGAGATTGTGGACTTTCTAAACCACTCTCACATAAGGTATGCTCTAACTGTTTCTCCTACTCTTTATGTCTCGCACATCACACAGTTCTGGCAGAATGCTACTGTCTTGACTAGTGAAGATGGGGACTTAGAAATTCATTCTGAAGTGGATGGTGTATCTTTTGTTGTTACCGAGTCTATACTTAGGAGACATCTTAAATTAAAAGACTCAGATGGTATCAATACTATGCACAACACTGAAATATGGCAAGAACTTACCAAAATGGGGTATGATACATCCGAACACAAATTAAATTTTCAAAAAGGATGTTTCTCACCTCAATGGAGATTTTTGATACATACCCTTTTACATTGTTTAAGTCCTAGAAAGACTGCTTGGGAGCAGTTCAATAGCAGTATTGCTATTGCTCTCATTTGTTTGTCTACAAACAAGGTTTTTAACTTTTCAAAATTTATTTTTGAGGGTATGGCATCTAATGTAAACAGCAAAACCAAGTTTCTAATGTATCCAAGGTTTGTTCAAACACTTTTGAATAAAAAGACATACCTGCTTACAAAACCAACAGAAATTTTTGCTACTCCTAGCCTTCAATCAAAAGTTTTTCAAAACATGGCTATGGCTAGTAGACTTTTTCAAGGGGAACCAGTTCCATTGTTTCCTCAAATGCTTCAAACTGAGTTGGGTGAAGGGTCAACAGTTCCAACTGATCCCCATCACACATCCACTCAAGTACTTGAAACAACCCAACAACCACCAGAGGTCATAACTTATAGGAGAAGGTCAACACCTAGAATTCCTAGAGTGGCTACCGGATCCTTGCCCCATGATTCACCTCTCCTAGCAGGTCACACATCTAGAAGTGATGAGGGTAGCTCTAACCAAAATGCATTGATGGAATTATGTACCAAGCTAGCTGCCCAAGTTGATAGTTTGGAGACAGATCTTACAAGCACCAAGGAGGAGCTCAAAGCCCACAAGGAGAATTCTGCTAAAATTTTTACTAGGTTATCTTCAAAGGTGAAAAAGCTGAATGATCAACTCAAGCAGAAAAGGGCAAGAATTGTATTGGATGATGATTCTTCTACTGATGACTCAGATGATTCAGATGATGCTGATGGTGGAAATTCTTCCAAATAGGGGAGGAAATTTGGTAAAGAAAAGGATGGATCAAGTTCTCAGGGGAGGCAAAATGAAGAAGAAGAAGAAGAACAATTTGATATGGGTTCTGGTAATGTAGATATGGAAGAAGAAGAACAGACACATGAAGCAGTTCAAACTGATTCTCAAGAAGCTGAAAAAGTTCCAACTGTTGAAACAGTTCCAACTGCTGATACAGAGCATGAAACAGTTCAAACTGGTGACACTTCAGCTGAGCTAGTTTATGAAAGAAAAAGAGCAGACAAAGGTAAAAAGGCTATGACACAAGAGGAAGAGGAAGCAGCTCAAGAACTTGAAAGGCTCAAGACAACAAAACCAAAAACTCAAGTTCAGATAGACTTTGATGCAGAGGTAGCATGGAAAATGATAGAAAAAGATTTGGCTGATGAAGAAGCTAAGAAAGCTCAGATAGCTCAAGATGAGGAATTAGCAAGGAAAATGGCTGCTGATGATGAAAGGAACATAGCTGGTTTCATGGATAGAACAAGAACTGAAGATTTTAATCAAGAAGAGTTCAATGAGCAACTTCAATACTTGTTGGATTCTGATTGTATTATAAAAGCTCATGCTATGATGATTCTTAAAGATCAGGAGTTAAATGAAGAAGAAAAGTCAGAGGAGTGATGAGTGTCTAAATACTCATCATTTCTGTCACATTTAGATTGCAAAAACATTTAAAAACATGCAGATATGCTTCAAAATACAGGAAATATCATTTGATTGTGTTTTTATGTGTTGCAAGTGCAAAAAGATTGAAAACAAGTGAAAAACATGCAAAGTTCACAAAATTGTCATTTTCAGTCCCTGAAGTTTCACAAATTGGCAGAATTAGTCCATGAATGTTTAAAATGAAAGAAAAGTCAACTTTAGTCCTTGGGATATCAAACATGTTCACTTTTAGTCCCTGCATGAAAGTTTTCTAAAATGGCAACTTTTACCCCTCAAGTTTCAAAATTGGCAAATTTAGTCCTCGGGTATTTAAAAAGTGTAATTTGTCAAATAATACCCTTGTACTATTCACATGTTACAATTTAGACCCTTTCGATAACTTTTGGGATATTACACTTTCACCCCTTCATCTTTCATGAAATTACAAAAATGGTCCTTGTGCAATACTAACCAAACCGGATCCTTAGTTTATTTAATAAACCCAATACCCTTTTAATAAACCCAGCCCACCACCAAATAACCCAACCCAATCCATTAAATAAAACCCGACCCACACCCAGAGTTTGACTTCGGTCAAACTCATCTTCTTCCTAAACTACCCCGCCAAAACCACCCTTCACCCACAGATTTTTCTGCAATACCACCCTCCTCCTATCCCACTCACCTAACAAACCAAAAAGCAATTAATGCTTCCCTTCCACCTCCACATCTAACCAAAAATCCTTAATTGCTAAAAACCTGCTTTTGATATTTTGGCGCCAAAAGCAATATCAATGGCTAGGATGAATTACAGAGAACCAATGGCCAAGATCAAATGGGAAAGTCTCTGAGAGGTCGACAGAGTTGGAAGTATCTATATAATTTAGCTTTTGAGCATTGTAACAGGATATCATAGATTTCATAGTTTATGTTCATTTTAGTTATTGTCATTTTACTGCTCATCTTTATTACCTTGTAATTTAAAAGCTTTCAGGATCTTATTACTCTTTGACAAATTGTAATAAACCTATTTACAATACCCATTTCTGTCTATCTTAAAATTTTCATTTATGCTTAATCGTACCTTTAATTTCTTGTCATTTTAAATATTGTTGATTATTGTTGTTTATTGGACTTCTTAGCTCACATAAGCTCCTGACAAAGCTTATTTAGCTTTTAGATACCTTAAAACAAGTTATAATCATTAAAAACATAAATACAAAAAGAAATCAAGAAAATAGAAAAGAAAATAAAAAAATCAGTTTATATAAAGAAGAAGCTTGGAGCAGAGTAAATTTTGGATTGCTCTTGGTTTAGTGGCTTTATGGAAAGCTATTAGGTGTGATTGTGGTCCTTGGTTCTCAGTTCTCAGTTTGATTCAACTTGTAAGCTTTTTACTAAATTTTTGCATTTTACTGTATAAGTAGTCTATTGCTTGAATCTTTGTGTTTTCATGTTTCTGTGTTATGGTTAAGTAGATTCATTGATTAAAATAGCTTGTTTGTTCTTTGGAATTTATAGTTGCTTGAAATTTCATTTTCACAGTCAAATAGGTATATTTGTCATTTGTATGTTTCTTACAGTTGTTGTTGCTGTTTTGTGCTTAAATGATCTCATGTAATCATACTAGAACATCTGAAATAAGTTTCATGGTCCAAATCATTTATTTGCTTTGGAAATCACAAATTCAGTGTGTTAAAGGGTTGTTTGGATTTACTGCATTAACTGTGGTGGATTTTGTTTGTGGAATTGTTCTTGTCTGATATATGTCACAATAGGGTCCATTATCTCAGTTAAGTCATAAAATTCAGGTCTCATTTGTGAAATAGTCAAAATAGCTTTTAATCTCAAATTGCTAGTTCACTGCTAGGATTTTGGAGTGCAAATTTCATCACAGTTGTTCATTACTTGGTCATTTAGCTTAATTTCATTTCTAATTAGCATAATATTACATAATCAGTAAGTAGAGTAGGATCAAAGTTCATATAAGTCAACTTTATAGTTTAAACTTTAAAAAGTCAAATTTATGCCCTGTGCACAGTTGCACTAGCTACTTTCATAAGCTCTTAGATTGTTCTCTGTTGCATGTTAGCTTGTGAGTCTTGTTGCTTTGTGAAGCCTATCTGGCTACCTTGCTCTGCATGCTATTGCTTTTCATTTATTTGCTTATTTGGACTGCTTATTATGCTCTCATGTTTTCTCAAAAACCACTCACTGCACTGAGTCATCAGTGCAGTTGAGCCTTTTTCACAAGCCTCTCAAAAGCTCTCTGGTACTCTTAAGCTTGTGTATTTTGGCTTCTTGAGAAGCTAACCTACCCAGCTCAAAGGTTCAGAGCTTATCTTTGGTTTTGCAGCTTATTTAATAAGCCTGCTCATAGTTTTTAAGTTGTCCCATTTTTCAGTGTATACTGAGTCCTCAGTATATACAAGCTTTTTCATAAGCTCCTCAAAAGCTCACCAGTGGTCCCCACAGGGTGAGCTTGGACTTTTTGGAAAGCCCACCAACCCAGCTTGCTACTCCAATCTTCACTTTGTGCTTTATAGCTTATTTCATAAGTTTATTTTGCCTCTAAAGTCAGCAGCAGGTTGATACTCTAGCAGTACCTTTGGTACTCTAGCAGTACCTTGCTGATTTGCTTATTCCAAGCTTATCAGTGCTTATTTCTTGTTCCTCTATTTTCATTCCAGTACCTTTTACTTATTTTCATCTTATTTCACTTATGTTTCCTTTTGTTTAGCTTATTTGATAGCTTGTTTGAGCTTATTATACATTTTGAGCCAAAAAGGCTCAACTGATAAGCTCATAAGCTCTAAATCTGCTTATTTTTAAGTTCTAAAATTTTTGTTTTCATTAAAGTTTGTTATTTTCAGTAGTGAAATAGTTTTGTAAAAGAAAAACCAAGAAAATCAAAACATAAAAAAAGTGATAGCTTCTATTTAAGCCATTTGGCTTATTTTTCTGCTTTTTCATTAAGCACTTTTCATTTTTATATTTTTCTTATCTTCCTGTCACCTTAGAGTATTTATAGAAAAAGTTTCAGATTTTTCTTTGTTTATTTAGTATATATTGTAAATCAAAATAGTTTAAATAATAATTAATTAATAATAAATAGATAAAAAGTGTAATAAATATATTTTCGGTTTTAAAATAAGTTTTATAATATTTTAGATTTTTCTAAGTCATAATTTCACTTTTCTAGCTTTGTTTCATATTTTCTTATATTTTAGGGTATTATTAAATAGTTAAAAATAGTAATTAATTAATAATAATTAAATAAATAGTCATAAAAATAATTTTAATTTTCCAATAATTTTCTTTTATTATTAGGATTCTAAAAATATAATTTTCACATCCGTGGGATTTATATTGGACAGAATTCACGTTTTATTTTGTACGTTTACGTAATTTTTATTTAAACGTACGTTTTTAAGTTTTAAACGTTTCTAAGTCATTTACTTTTACGTAATCATTCTTATAGTTTGTTTAATTTATTTTCTTTTAAAATTCTTTTGTTTAATCACTCATAAACCCCTTTTCCTATTCAATTTCACCCGATCACAAATTCGTTCTATTACAGTGTTCACACCTCGTTGGGACTTAACGACCCGGGGAATCACTAAACTCCTTTGGTAAATTGTATTGTGTTCTCAACTGATTGACTTTTATTGACCATTTACCTGGTTAATTTGGGTTGACCGTTTGAGACCGATCAAATTTTGGCGCCGCTGCCGGGGAGGTGTGCTGCGTAGAACGCATTTGCAGTATCAGTGTTGTTGAATATACATCCATTGTATATTTACCATCCTTGTTCATATTCTCTTATTTATATATATATATATATATATATATATATATATATATATATATATATATATATATATATATATATATATATATATATATATATATATGTATAACCAAAATTATCGTGAAGTTAATTCGTTTGACGGATCGATAAACCAAAAATATCGTATTTCAAGTTTCCATAAACAAATAAAATCCAAAAAGAATCTTCTTCCCCTTTTCTAAGTTTCCATCACTATAAAGGATTCTTAGATTCGTCTTAGTGCATGCGCACTCGTTCTTCTAGGTCATCAAGCCCTTTTCGTGAGCTTGTAAACATACCTCGAAGACGTCGTAGAAGTTCTGCTCCATCAGTCGTACCCGAGATACGCACTGATCCTAAAACTCCTGTCATCATGACAGAAGATCGTCCGATGAATGAGCTTCTCCAGGCACCCTCCGATGGGTACGGAGATGCCATTGTTGTTCCAGCCATCGTGGCTGAGAATTTTGAGCTTAAAACTGGGTTGATAAACCTGGTAACCCAGCGGCAATTCTATGGTTTTGATAGGGACGATCCTCAAGATCACATTAGATGGTTTAACAAAATTACTTGCACCATCAAATGCAAAAATGTCCCTGAGGAATCAATCAAACTTCTTCTTTTCCCGTTTTCCATCGATGGGGCAGCCCGGATTTGGCTTGAAAAACAACCCCCTCGATCTATTGAAACATGGGAAGATTTGGTTCAAAAGTTCGTTAATGAATTCTTTCCTCCTTCTAAAACCACGTATCTCAAGAATGAAATCATGAAATTCTCTCAAAGGTTTGATGAACCATTTGGAGAGGCATGGGATCGTTTCAAAGAATTGCTCCGCAAATGTCCTCATCACGGTTTCACCGATTTGATGCAAATGGACACTTTCTACAATGGGTTAAACCCATCTGACCAAGATTCTCTCAATGCCTCAGCTGGAGGTAATTTTCTGAGCAAATCCACTAAGGAAGCCATTGCACTCATTGAAAATAAGTCAAAGGTCCGCACTGCACGAGCCAGACCATATAATTCTCAGGCTAGTGCTGGTCCTTCTACTTCATCTCCCATGAGTCAGTCCAGTACTGATACTCAGCTTGCTGAACTCACGAAGGCTATTCAATCTTTGGTTTTCAACACACAAAAGAAAGAGTCCGCTCCGCAAACTTCTCACACTGCTGAAATCGAAAAGGTAGAAGTTTGTGTTACTTGTGGTGGTCCTCACGCTTACTACAATTGTACTGCCACCGATGGCAATGCATTTGAAGTCAATGCTATAGCCGGAACTTCCAATCAAGGAGGTAATCAATACCGTCCTCAAGTGGAACCAAACTACCGTGCTAGCAACCAAATTGGACCACCCGGATTTCCTCCTCCCAACAATCCAAATAGGATTAATCCTAATCAACAAAGAGGGCAAAACACGCAAAATCAATTTCATGCCCCGAACAATCAATACCCACCCCAAAGGGGTAATCAAGGGTATTCAGCTCCTAATCACCAAGGACCTCTTTCAAATGAACTTGATAACTACTGATGCGTGGTTTTGTAACCTTACAACAGGTTTTACCTCTCAAGGGATCTCAAGAGGCTTACAACCCCACCAGGCAGTGTACCTGACCGATGTAGTATCGTGTAGTGGTAAGTACGCGGGATTGATCGTTCTCCACAGGGAATAGTGTTCGTTAGGTGTGAAAGACTACTCTAATTAGGTCTAAGGGTTGAGGAAGATTCTTTTTTTGTTTTTATAATTTTTATTAAAGCAAGTAAAATCTCGGTTTTAAAGGAGTGGGCGGAATTAGTTGCTGGTCAACTAACCCAAATAACTACAAATGCAAATAAAGTAAATAACAAAAATGAAAATGTGGAGAGAAACTTATGTGTAGAGAAATATGTTTACTTAGATTTCCTTACTCCCTAACTATCTTTTACCGGTTAATTAGTGTGTATTAGTCGCGTGGATGACGGGTGTATTCCTTAATACCATTCGTGGGGTGGCGTACTTACTTCCCCAACTCTACAAGCTCCTACTTCACTCCTATGTCGAGCCGGCTAGGAAGCTCCTAACATGGGATCACTAGAATTCGCTTGTGCATTAAATACAACCATAAAAACCTTTAGTACGCATTTGGTTCATGTTTCTTAAGACGTTCAAGCAAGTTACCGAATAGGAAGTTAGCCAATTTTCTTAAGCCTAACATAGACAAACAATCATCCAATACAACTAACAACACACTAATAACCAATAATCAAAAGCTAGGTTTCATTAGATCTAAGCAAACACAAGATAAATTTAGCCTAACATGTTAATCAAAAGACAAGAATAAGATAAAATCAAACAACACATAGACATATTGAATGATTAATTGATAACTTATCTTCAATGTAACAGGGAAGATCTCAAGGCAAAAAGCCTTGAAAAAGTAGCTAAAATCGTCTTAGGGTTTTCTCCCAAAATTCCACACACTAAGCTCCCTCTTTATGACAAAAAATTAGAAAACTATATATAGACTTTTGGATCTGACGGCGTCACCTTATGGATTGTGACGCCGTCACCTCGCCACTTTTAGGGTTCCCGGATGACCTTCTCGACGCCGTCCCTCTTTAGCTCTTCAAAAATCCATTCTGGCTTATCAAGGCTTGACGCCGTCGAACCTTGAACGTGACGCCGTCCCCTTTTGATTTAAGCCGTGACGCCCTTGATCAAGTTAAAGCGTGACGCCGTCAGAATTCACATGCTATTTTCACTGGCCTATCATGAGTAAATTTCACGTCCACTTTTTCTTGCCAAAGCATGACGCCGTCCAGAGTTAATTGTGACGCTGTCAAGAGTAACTTTTAGCCGATTTTTGAGACTTTGTCGTTTTCTTCACTTTTATGCTCCAAAAACGTCCAAAATGCCTCCTTTTCCAGATTTCTCCTCAAAAGTACCTAAAATGACAAAAGGAACGATTTAGGGCGATATTTGATCAAATAAATACGATTTAGGGCTTAAATGACCCCTTAAAAGCGGTACACTTTTCGCTTCATCAACTACATCAAGGTTAATGAGACCAAAATGAGGGCAATGCAAAATCAAATCTCTAATTTGAAGAATGAATTTCAATCTTCAATACACAAGCAAGGAATTGAGCTTAAGAATGAAATTTCAAACAAAATTGATCATTCTCAAAGCGAAGTTAAGAATATGCTTGCCAGTCTCATGGACCATCTCAATCCACCTTCTACCTCGGGAGGTCTCCCAAGTAACATTGTTGTCAACCTAAGGGGTGAACTCAAAGCTGTCACTACACGTAGTGGTAAAGCTCATGATGGACTCAAGGTGACAAAGGACCCGGTACTTCCCACTAACAATGGAAGTGCTAAATTCGTCCAACCTATGGTTGTCCAAAATTCTACACCCACAATTGCTCCTAAACCGTCAAGAATATATTCTACTCTTTCACGATTCACGGTTAAAAGTTTGTCAAGCAAACTTAGTGAGCAAAGGACAGCTAGAACTTATTCCAATATCCTCAATGCTGCTCCTATCAGTGCAATTGATGACAGAGATGATGATGAAAATACCAATTTCATCAAAGCTATCACCACTCGTAGTGGTGCTGCTTATGAGGGACCCTCTGGTCCTATTCCTCCTCCGTTGTATGAAATGGAAAAAGAGACGGAGGTTACAATGGACAAAGTGCAAATTCCAAGCCCACAAAGTACAGCACAAGTCCATCCTCCGGTTGTCCCGAAAAAGAAATCCAAACTAGGAGTTGTCTTTGAATCTGTTAAGACTCCTGAAGTCGCTGCCCCTAAATGCAAACCTTATATTCCTTACCCATCGCGCTTAAATGAGCAAAAACTCCGCGAAAAGGCTAGTCAAAAAATGGATAAATTCTTTCAAATCTTTAAAGAATTACATTTTGACATAAGTTTTGCGGATGCTATCATTCTGATGCCTAAGTTTGCATCAACAATCAAACACTTGTTAAGCAACAAGGAAAAACTGATTGAAATGGCTAAAACTCCATTAAATGAGAACTGCTCAGCAGTTATCTTAAAAAAGCTTCCTGTAAAGCTTGGAGATCCTGGAAAGTTTCTTATACCTTGTGTATTTCCGGGAATGGTTGAATGCTATGCCTTGGCCGATCTTGGTGCAAGCATCAACCTGATGCCTCATTCAGTGTGGAAGAAACTTTCTCTTCCGGCTCTTACTCCTACCTGCATGACTCTTGAGCTTGCAGATCGTACTATATCACTTCCTCTCGGCATTGCCGAGGAAGTGTTTGTGAAAGTAGGAAAGTTTCATTTTCCAGCTGACTTTGTGGTTGTTGAATTCGACGCAGATCAAAAGGTTCCTCTCATTCTTGGAGGAGGATTCCTAAAAACGGGCCATGCTCTTATTGATGTATTTAAGCATGAAATCACATTGCGTGTGGATAATGAAGCTGTTACCATTAACCATGATCAAACTTCGAGGTACTCCTCAAATTATGATTCTGAATCGGTTAACCGAATCGATGTCATTGATATTGCTTTAGAGGAGTACTCTCAAGAGTTTCTTGGTTATTCTCATAATTCTGTGAGTGGGGATCCCACCACATCTTCTCTGCCTATCATTTCCGACTCTTCCCCTTCTCTCACTCCGTTTGAGGGAAGTGATTCCATTTTGGAAGAGATCGAGGCTTTTCTCAAGTGTGAGTCATTTCTAGAAGGAATTAATAACGCTGAGATTGATCTGGAGAGAGACATTCTTCTTCTTGAGAAATTGTTGAATCAGGACAATTCTCCACCTCTCCCTCCCGTTGAACTTCATAATGAGGAAATCAAGTCAGTTGAGAAAACTGATAAATTTCCTGAGATCAAGTTTAAGGACTTGCCTCCCCCACTTAAATATGAAATTCTTGAGGAGGAAGTTCTTATCTTAATTGCTATTCAGATCTCTCTTCTTCCCTTCACCTACCCGGTGATTTCCCCTATCCTTCACTCATTCGGGAGTGAGGATATTACCTTTGACCCCGGCATTTTCCATCTAACATTGGTTTAAATGCCGGATATATCTCATCGGTGTGGACCTTTCATATACTTCAATGTGTATCTAGACATCTTGAATGAAGGTCCGATTAAGATGGTTTCTTCCACATGTTGCTTCCCCATGAACCAATGAATTCGGGGTCGTGTCAAGCTAGCGACTCGGTTAATAAAAACAGTAGTAAAACATGGGTTTTCACCCATGTCTCACCTAAGTGTGGGGGAGATGCCCCACATGTTGTATATATGTACATTTCAAGTCTCAAAAAAAAAAAAAAAAAAAAAAAAAAAAAAAAAGAGTGTATACAAAATAAAGGCTATTAGTATTTCCTTTTTACGTTCTAAGTGTCGGCATAATAGCCGGTACTTTGAATATTGAGGGCAATATTCAGTTCTAAGTGTGGGGGGGAATTCTAGCGAATTTGATCATATGTACCATCTAGTACCCCCATTTTGGCCAAAATTTTAAAATTTTTTTCTCACTTAGAACGCAATAAATGGTTATCAGTCCGCCATGTCTAACCCACATAAGGATTGGCTAATCCGAGAGCAAACGGCTCTTGGTAAAGATATCTCAAATCCGTTTATGGCTTACAATTTGCCAAAAATTGTATGGTATTCAACTCACCATATCTTTTATAAGTAAAGAGTTGGCTAGTCCAGAAGCAAACGGCTTTTGGTAAAGACAAATCAAATCCGTTGACAGCTGATGATTTGCTCAAAATCATTTGGTTATCATTGTACCAAAGTATCACATACTAAAACATTGGCTACTCCAGAAGTAATGGCTTTTGGTAAAGAGATAAAATCCATTAAATTTTCATAAAAGATTGCTAGGGACTAGCAATAGTTTAGTGTGGGGGATTGATGAGTGTCTAAATACTCATCATTTCTGTCACATTTAGACTGCAAAAACATTTAAAAACATGCAGATATGCTTCAAAATACAGGAAATATCATTTGATTGTGTTTTTATGTGTTGCAAGTGCAAAAGGATTGAAAACAAGTGAAAAACATGCAAAGTTCACAAAATTGTCATTTTCAGTCCCTGAAGTTTCACAAATTGGCAGAATTAGTCCCTGAAGGTTTAAAATGAAAGAAAAGTCAACTTTAGTCCTTGGGATATCAAACATGTTCACTTTTAGTCCCTGGATGAAAGTTTTCTAAAAATGGCAACTTTTACACCTCAAGTTTTAAAATTGGCAAATTTAGTCCTCGGGTATTTAAAAAGTGTAATTTATCAAATAATACCCTTGTACTATTCACATGTTACAATTTAGACCCTTTTGATAACTTTTGGGATATTACACTTTCACCCCTTCATCTTTCATGAAATTACAAAAATGGTCCTTGTGCAATACTAACCAAACCGGATCCTTAGTTTATTTAATAAACCCAATACCCTTTTAATAAACCCAGCCCACCACCAAATAACCCAACCCAATCCATTAAATAAAACCCGACCCACACCCAGAGTTTGACTTCGGTCAAACTCATCTTCTTCCTAAACTACCCCGCCAAAACCACCCTTCACCCACAGATTTTTCTGCAATACCACCCTCCTCCTATCCCACTCACCTAACAAACCAAAAAGCAATTAATGCTTCCCTTCCACCTCCACATCTAACCAAAAATCCTTAATTGCTAAAAACCTGCTTTTGATATTTTGGCGCCAAAAGCAATATCAATGGCTAGGATGAATTACAGAGAACCAATGGCCAAGATCAAGTGGGAAAGTCTCTGAGAGGTCGACAGAGTTGGAAGTATCTATATAATTTAGCTTTTGAGCATTGTAACAGGATATCATAGATTTCATAGTTTATGTTCATTTTACTTATTGTCATTTTACTGCTCATCTTTATTACCTTGTAATTTAAAAGCTTTCAGGATCTTATTACTCTTTGACAAATTGTAATAAACCTATTTACAGTACCCATTTCTGTCTATCTTAAAATTTTCATTTATGCTTAATCGTACCTTTAATTTCTTGTCATTTTAAATATTGTTGATTATTGTTGTTTATTGGACTTCTTAGCTCACATAAGCTCCTGAAAAAGCTTATTTAGCTTTTAGATACCTTAAAACAAGTTATAATCATTAAAAACATAAATACAAAAAGGAATCAAGAAAATAGAAAAGAAAATAAAAAAATCAGTTTATATAAAGAAGAAGCTTGGAGCAGAGTAAATTTTAGATTGCTCTTGGTTTAGTGGCTTTACGGAAAGCTATTAGGTGTGATTGTGGTCCTTGGTTCTCAGTTCTCAGTTTGATTCAACTTATAAGCTTTTTACTAAATTTTTGCATTTTACTGTATAAGTAGTCTATTGCTTGAATCTTTGTGGTTTCATGTTTCTGTGTTATGGTTAAGTAGATTCATTGATTAAAATAGCTTGTTTGTTCTTTGGAATTTATAGTTGCTTGAAATTTCATTTTCACAGTCAAATAAGTATATTTGTCATTTGTATGTTTCTTATAGTTGTTGTTGCTGTTTTGTGCTTAAATGATCTCATGTAATCATACTAGAACATCTGAAATAAGTTTCATGGTCCAAATCATTTATTTGCTTTGGAAATCACAAATTCAGTGTGTTAAAGGGTTGTTTGGATTTACTGCATTAACTGTGGTGGATTTTGTTTGTGGAATTGTTCTTGTCTGATATATGTCACAATAGGGTCCATTATCTCAGTTAAGTCATAAAATTCAGGTCTCATTTGTGAAATAGTCAAAATAGCTTTTAATCTCAAATTGCTAGTTCACTGCTAGGATTTTGGAGTGCAAATTTCATCACAGTTGTTCATTACTTGGTCATTTAGCTTAATTTCATTTCTAATTAGCATAATATTACATAATCAGTAAGTAGAGTAGGATCAAAGTTCATATAAGTCAACTTTATAGTTTAAACTTTAAAAAGTCAAATTTATGCCCTGTGCACAGTTGCACTAGCTACTTTCATAAGCTCTTAGATTGTTCTCTGTTGCATGTTAGCTTGTGAGTCTTGTTGCTTTGTGAAGCCTATCTGGCTACCTTGCTCTGCATGCTATTGCTTTACATTTATTTGCTTATTTGGACTGCTTATTATGCTCTCATGTTTTCTCAAAAACCACTCACTGCACTGAGTCATCAGTGCAGTTGAGCCTTTTTCAAAAGCCTCTCAAAAGCTCTCTGGTACTCTTAAGCTTGTGTATATTGGCTTCTTGAGAAGCTGACCTACCCAGCTCAAAGGTTCAGAGCTTATCTTTGGTTTTGCAGCTTATTTAATAACCCTGCTCATAGTTTTTAAGTTGTCCCATTTTTCAGTATATACTGAGTCCTCAGTATATACAAGCTTTTTCATAAGCTCCTCAAAAGCTCACCAGTGGACCCGACAGGGTGAGCTTGGACTTTTTGGAAAGCCCACCAACCCAGCTTGCTACTCCAATCTTCACTTTGTGCTTTATAGCTTATTTCATAAGCTTATTTTGCCTCTAAAGTCAGCAGCAGGTTGATACACTAGCAGTACCTTTGTTACTCGAGCAGTACCTTGCTGATTTGCTTATTCCAAGCTTATCAGTGCTTATTTCTTGTTCCTCTATTTTCATTCCAGTACCTTTTACTTATTTTCATCTTATTTCACTTTTGTTTCCTTTTGTTTAGCTTATTTGATAGCTTGTTTGAGCTTATTATCCATTTTGAGCCAAAAAGGCTCAACTGATAAGCTCATAAGCTCTAAATCTGCTTATTTTTAAGTTCTAAAATTTTTGTTTTCATTAAAGTTTGTTATTTTCAGTAGTGAAATAGTTTTGTAAAAGAAAATCCAAGAAAATCAAAACATAAAAAAAGTGATAGCTTCTATTTAAGCCATTTGGCTTATTTTTCTGCTTTTTCATTAAGTACTTTTCATTTTTATATTTTTATTATCTTCCTGTCACCTTAGAGTATTTATAGAAAAAGTTTCAGATTTTTCTTTGTTTATTTAGTATTTATTATAAATCAAAATAGTTTAAATAATAATTAATTAATAATAAATAGATAAAAAGTGTAATAAATATATTTTCGGTTTTAAAATAAGTTTTATAATATTTTAGATTTTTCTAAGTCATAATTTCACTTTTCTAGCTTTGTTTCATATTTTCTTATATTTTAGGGTATTATTAAATAGTTAAAAATAGTAATTAATTAATAATAATTAAATAAATAGTCATAAAAATAATTTTAATTTTCCAATAATTTTCTTTTATTATTAGGATTCTAAAAATATAATTTTCACATCTGTGGGATTTATATTGGACAGAATTCACGTTTTATTTTGTACGTTTACGTAATTTTTATTTAAACGTACGTTTTTAAGTTTTAAACGTTTCTAAGTCATTTACTTTTACGTAATCATTCTTATAGTTTGTTTAATTTATTTTCTTTTAAAATTCCTTAGTTTAATCACTCATAAACCCCTTTTCCTATTCAATTTCACCCGATCACAAATTCGTTCTATTACAGTGTTCACACCCCGTTGGGACTTAACGACCCGGGAATCACTAAACTCCTTTGGTAAATTGTATTGTGTTCTCAAGTGATTGACTTTTATTGACCATTTACCTGGTTAATTTGGGTTGACCGTTTAAGACGGATCAAGGAGCTCAAAGAATTTATCTTGAAGACAAACAGAGAAGCTACTTGGAGTGACTTAATGCACAGAATCAGAGAAAGGCAAAAGTCAGGTTACAAGACAAAGTTGCCTACCAGGAAGGAAAAACTCAATTTCATGAAGCACTATTTGAAGAATCAAGCTAATTACAAGATGAGTGACTTTACTGGATGGACAGATGTTGAGATTGAAAGGAAATTCTTTGAAACATATGCAAGACTAAATACTCTAATCAGAGAGGACATGACAAGGAAAAAGAAAGAGAACCAGAAGTTCTTGAATTTGATGCTGCAAAGAAACAAAAGTCTGAAGAAGAAGGATTAACCAATGAGAAGATCAAGAGCATGATGATGATTGTTCCAGAATCTTCATATATCAAACCTTTACAAGTAAAACATCCAATCATTGACTGGGAAGTTTTCACTGATTGAAGAATGAAAGGATGGAAGATAGTCAGACTTGGTGATATTTCTGAAAGGTACAAGTTGTTTGAAGATTTACTCAGAGGATTTGACAGAGAAGATCTTAATCAACTATGGAGCTTAGTAAAAGAAAGATTCAGAGATAAAGATCCTATTGAAGACAAAGACAAAGAATTATGGGTTCAGTTGAAGAGAATCTATGAACCTGATAGTGGAGAGTCAATGTGGAGGTTTGAAGCACAAGTTAAAGATGTGTATTGGTATTTGTTTGAATCCTGTGGGGTACATAGAGTTTCTACTCCAGATGGGATAGAAATCTATATGTTGGTGGAAAAGGACTATCCACTCAGATCATTTATGTTAATGGCTATGTTACAAGGAAGACTCAAGGTTGAAGAAGACTCTGAGATGACAGATTTGTTAGTTACAAAGATTTTCAACCTTGCACAGCAAAGAAAAGTCAAAGACTAAAGTGACTGATGTGATAGATGTTTGAAAGAATTTTCCCCATTGAGAAGAAGAAGCTTAATTTGAAGAAACTTAGTGATTTGGATAGAAATCATAAGTTTAGGGGAGGATTGTTATGAAATTAAGCTATAGCAGTTAGTACGGTTGAAAAGAAAGTTAGTACTGCTGAAGAGTTTTGAAGACATAAGCAGTTTGTACTGTTTGTATGAAGAAGTTAGTATGGTTTATATTTTTGTGTAAGATAATTATAGAAAAGATATTGTGCATATCTTATATGATTAGGTTGATAGTTATCTTGTAAAGGAATCCTTAGTCTATAAAAGGATTGCCTAGGTTAAAGTTTTGGTATGAATGTTTTGTTAAGATTCATGGTTGTAAACCCTAGTGATAGGAGATCACTCGTATTATTCATTAATAATTTAGAATCATTGAAGTTAAAGTATATTGTGTTCCTTGTTCATTCATTGTTGATTCGTTAATACAAAACACAAACAAATAAATCTTCTAAGTGCTAGCTAGTAAATTCCACGTGCTAGACTAGACATCATTCAAAGTATACATCTAACACAAGGAGTGTGTGTAGATCCGGTCAGGTATGATTAGAAGCCATCGGGTTAAGCACGGGTTCTAGAGCGAGTCTCTCAGAAGCTATTTGTGAAATTTCGTCAAAATTCACATTCATCATCTCCATTATCCTTTTAGTTCTTCTATTACATACCCGGAATGCCCTCGAATTTTTTGAATAACCGATGAAGATTCCAATATCACCCTTAGCTTTCAACTTTCCCAGATCTTCTCTGTCGTTTGTTGGATAGCACAAAGCGCCAAATACATGAAGGTAAGAGATATCCGGTTTTTGGTTGTTCACTAGTTCGTATGAGGTTTTATTGAATCTTGGATGGATTAGGGAACGGTTCTGAGTGAAACAAGCAGTGGCAACAGCATCAGCCCATAAGAATAGTGGTGCACTAGAATAAATCAGCATCGTGCGAGCAGCTTCCACAAGAGTTATGTTTCTTCTTTCAACTACCCTGTTCTGTTGTGGAGTTCTAACAACTGATGTCTGGTGAGTGATTCCAGTATCTTCAAAGTACGTTCTTAACTCCTGATTAGTGAATTACGTGCCATTGTCTGTTCTTATGATCCTTACTGGAGCTTGAAGGAGGACTTGAATGCGCTTCAAAAAGGTGATGATGATGCCTGGTGCTTCGTCTTTTGACCTCAGAAACTTTACCCATGTATATCTTGAATAGTCATCGACGATAACAAGAATATAATTCTTCCCATTAATGCTTTCAACTCTCATTGGGCCACATAAGTCCATATGCAACAAATGTAACTTATCAACCGAACTGGGTACAGTTTTAGGTTTATATGTTGCCCTTTTGCTTTTTCCTTGCTCACAGGATGGACATAGGTGATCTTTGGTGTATTTGAACTTAGGAAGACCGTTGACGATGTTGTCTTTGGCTAGCTTGGTTAAGGTGTCGAAGTTGAGATGCGATAATCTTTGATGCCACAACCAGGACTTTGTTTCGCATGCTCTTGTCATAAGACAAATTGGTGATGAAGAGGCCATTTGGTTTATGTCGATAGCATAGGATTGGTGCCACGATTCCCAGTTAGGAGATCATCTCCAACCAAATTTCTAACGAAGCAAGTATTTCTCCTAAATGCAACCTCTAAATCTGCATCGCAAAACTGTCCGACTGAAAACAAGTTATGTCCCAACCCTTCAACATAGTAAACCCGAGTGATTAAGTAATTCCCAAACTGAAGATCTCCATAACCCAGAATAGTTGCTACATGATCATTTCCAAAGCATACAGTTCTCATGAACTTCCATACAAAGTTGATCAGCTGCTTCAGATTCCCGGTCATGTGCTTGGAGCAACCTGAGTCGACGATCCAAAGACATATTTCGATAACCTGCCAATAATAGAAGATTTTTCATTTGGAAACCGTTTATCATTTGGTTCCATGGGGTTAGGGGTAACAAACGAATCACATTCATAGAAGGTTTTTACAGGTTCTTTTGGAGCTTTTTTTTTTTTTTTTTTTTTTTTTAATTTACCATTTACTAGAATGAATTCCTAGGTTTTCTGCACCGGCTGCATGAATATCTTTTTGAGTAGCCATTGATTACGTTTCATATGATAAAGTTGATGTAGGATCGTTGCAACGAAATAGGAGTTGTGATTAGTGAAGGTTAAATTCAGTTGTTGTCGTGAAGTCTTGGTCTTTGGCTGAAGATTGTTTGAAGTTACTTGCAATTTAGATAATATACGGCAATTTAGATAAAAGTAGCAATTTAGATAAAGTTACTAATTTCGACAAGACTATAATTTAGACAAGATCAAATGTTTACAATTTTGACAAAGTTATGTAAATTACAATTTAGATAAAATCACAATTTCTATAGAAATCTCAATTTAGACAAAATTATACAATTTTGACAAACTTTCAATTTAGATAGAAGTATGCAATTTATATAAAATTTGCAATTTAGATAAAAAAAATCTGTCTAATTTAAACAAATTAGAAGATGTTTCCCTTGTCGAAGTATTCCTCACACTTGTACAAGCACGAGAATACCGAGTTCACGTTTGATGTTGTAGAAATTAAGTACAATACGAATTTAGATAAGTTTTGTAAATTGCCACAAGTTTTCACAATTGCGATAGAATATTGAGAATTGCAATAGATCTCTTTTGTGATAGAGTCCTTGTTCAGAATTGCGATAAAAGACCAAGTCCAGAATTGAGATAAAGCTCAAGTCCACAATTGCGATAAGTACCCCAGAATTGCGATAGACTTAGAATTTCGATAGGATGCAGAATTGCGATAGGTTCAACAATTGAGATAGATCCAGAATTCCAGAATTGCAATAGGAGCCAAATTTCAGAATTGCAATAAGCCTCCTAACAATTTCGATAACAGCTCACAATTGCGATAAACCCTTAATATTATCAAAATTCTTACACAAGAATTCCTATAAACCCTCTTTTATCGCAATTCTTATACAAGAATTCAATATTGTTAGCAATTCGATGAAGAACCAAAAATGAGTCACAACCAATCTTCGTAGCCTTTTTCACGATCTAATTACTCCAAAAACACGTATAAACTCTAAAGATTAAACATTTATTGCCTATTTTACTTATCCACTTTATTTCGATACAAAATCTAACCTTTTTAACGAGCAAACTAAGTTTATGAAGCTAGGATTCGAATGAAAAGGACCAAAAACTCACTAAACCACACGTAAAAGCTATAAAAGTTACAAATTTTAACCTTTAAACTCGTAAAATTCAAAACTTTATGTAAAAAGTCGACGTTTTATGGTGAAAAACGCAACCTTTTATTTAGTTTTGATTAAAAAAAATTAATACTAGAACTCCTAAATCGATGTCTGAAAATATGATACCACTTGTAAAACATTACTCAATTTATCAAACACTATATGTTATACTCGAATGGTACTCACAAGAACAAGAGAAGAGATGTGGCGATTATATTAAAACCGAATGTATTAGCTTAAAGAAAACAATAAACAAACATAAAGCACACACTCACACTCCCACCTATACTAGTCTTGAGGCACGCATGGAAATGAGGTGGGAGTGAGTATTTATAAATAGAGTGGGACTCCCTAATGGCTTGTGGATGAGATTCGGTTGGGCCTTGGTCCATGGATTGGACTTGTACATATTTCCTAGTATTACATGGACTATATAACACTTAGACATTTTATATTTAGTCCAGCCGAGAGCCCTTGACTATCTATACTTAACGAGATCAATACAAAGTTGTTAAATCGGAAATGAACATCACTTTAATTCAATGTTAACACTTACAAATTACATTAAGACAAATGAGGCTAACATGAGGGCAATGCAAAATCAAATAACAACTTTGAAGAATGATTTCCAAAATTCAATGTCTAAGTAGGGTAATGAGCTTAAGAATGAACTTAGGACTACAAATAGCAAAATTGATCAATCTCAAAGCAAAATCGAGAACATGTTTGATAGTCTCATCAGTCAATTTCATCAAGCTTCAGCTTCGGGATTTCTCCCGGGCAATACCATTCCAAACCCAAAGGGTGAATTGAAAGCTATCACCACCCTTAGTGGTGTAGCTTATGAAGGACCCACGGTTCCTACTACTTCTTCCTCTTCTCTGCCTGAAGTAGTGGACCGTGAGATTGAGATGACAAAGGACAATGTGCTTCCTACTAATAAGGGAAGTACCAAAGACGTCCAACCTCTGGTTGTCTAAGTGTCTGAGCCAAAAGTTGCTCCCGCTAATCATCAAAAGTCTAATCCTAAACTGTCAATTCCATACCCATTAAGACTTAACGATCAGAAGCTTCGTGAAAAAGCTAACAACCAAATTGTGAAGTTTTTCTAAATCTTCCAAGATTTGCACTTCGACATTAGCTTTGCGGATGCTCTTCTTCTTATGTCAAAATTTGCTTCGACAATCAAGAATTTGCTAAGTAACAAAGAAAAATTATTCGAATTAGCTAAAATGTCGTTGAATGAGCATTGCTCGGCAGTTCTCCTTTAAAAACTTCCAGAAAAACTTGGAGACCCCGGCAAGTTTCTCTTCCCATGCGATTTTCCGGGAATGATTGAATGTTTAGCCTTGGCCGATCTTGGCGCAAGCATCAATCTTATGCCATTTTTCGTTTGAAAAAAGCTTTCCCTTCCAGAACTTACTCCTAGACATATGACTCTCCTGCTAGCGGACCGATCGATTACTCGTCCTATCGGTATCGCCGAAGATGTCTTCGTGAAAGTAGGAAAGTTCCATTTTCCGGCTGACTTCGTTGTCGTAGATTTTGATGCCGATCCTCGGGTTCCCCTCATTCTAAGGAGATCCTTCTTGAGGACGGGCCATGCTTTGATTGACATTTATGGTGAATAACTTACTCTCCGTGTTGATGATCAGGCTGTGACTTTTAAACTCGATCAAACTTTGAGATACTCCTCCAATTACGATGATACATCGGTCAACCGGATCGATGTCATAAACATTGATTCTGAGGAGTATTCTGAAGAAGTTCTTGGATTCTCAAGCAATTCTCCGAGTGGCAGTACCACTCCGTCTTCTGAACCTATCCTTTCCGACTCTTCCCCTTCTCTCACTCCGTTTGAGGGAAGTTACTTCATTTTGGAAGAGATCGAGGCTTGTCTTAAAAATGATCAAATTTCACTGGAAATTGATGATACCGACATTGATCCGGAGGGAGACATTCTTCTCCTCGAGAAGTTACTTAATAAAGATTCGTCACCTTCTCTCCCTTCGAAGGAAATTCAGATTGAAGAAATCAAAGAAATTAAGCCGTCTAATCCTCCGGAGCTCGAGCTCAAGGATTTACATCCTCATCTCGAATATGCATTTTTAGAAGAAACCAACAAATTTCCCGTCATTATTGCTAAAGATTTAAAAGATTAGAAGAAGACCCAACTTTTAGAAGTGCTTAAAAATCATAAAAGTGCCATCGCTTGGCAAATTTCCGACATTAAGGGTATTGACCCTCATTTTTATACTCATAAGATTTTAATGGAAGATGACTTCAAACCCGCGATGCAACAACAAAGAAGGGTAAACCAGAAAATTCATGAGGTTATCAAAAAGGAAGTTCTCAAACTCCTTGATGCCGGAATGATTTACCGTATTTTCGATAGCCCGTGGGTTAGTCCCGTTCATTGTGTACCCAAGAAAGGGGGTATGAACCGTCGTCACAAATGAAGATAATGAGTTGATTCCTACATGTATCGTCACCGGATGGAGAGTATGTATTGATTATCATAAACTTAATGATGCGACTTGTAAAGACCATTTTCCGCTCCCTTTTATGGACCAAATGCTCGAACGTTTAGCAGGAAATGAGTATTATTGTTTTATCGATGGCTTTTCCGGATATTTTCAAATTCTAATTGGCCCACAAGACCAAGAAAAGACCACCTTCACTTGCCCTTATGGTACGTTTGCCTATCGATGTATGCCCTTCGGCTTATGCAATGCTCCGGGCACGTTCCAAAGGTGCATGATGGCCATTTTTCTTGATATGATCGAGAAAACAATGGAAGTTTTTATGGATGATTTTTTGGTTTATGGAAATTCTTTTTCGTCTTGCCTCTCCCATTTAGACAAAATGCTAAAACGGTGTGAAGACACCAATCTTGTTCTAAATTGGTAGAAGTGCCACTTCATGGTTAAAGAGGGCATTGTCCTCGGCCATAAGATTTCCAACGCCGGGATTGAGGTTGATCGAGCTAAATTTGATGTTATCGCTAAGCTACCTCATCCCACCACCGTCAAAGGAATTCGCAGTTTCCTTGGTCATGCCGGTTTTTACCGTTGATTTATTCAAGATTTTTCTAAAATCGCCCGACCACTGACCCATCTTCTATAAAAAGATACTCCATTTTTCTTCTCTAAAGAATGCATCGAAGCATTTGAAGTTCTTAAGAAGAAATTAACAGAAGCTCTGATTTTAATTGCCCCCGATTGGAACTTGCCCTTTGAACTTATGAGTGATGCTAGTGATTTTGCTATTGGGGCTGTCTTGGGGCAACGTAAGACTAAATATTTTCAGTCGATATGTTAGTGCAAATATTACGATATTTAAACTAAACGATTTCTTCAGTTTTAATAATGACAAACATGTAACTTGTAATACATAACGTAAAATGTGCAAGTTACTTGTAAACACAAATCATCAATGCATACTTACATCAACATCTCTCGACGCCTCAAGTATGCTTCAACAAAGTCGTAGATTTCCATCCCGACGTAAATCACTCAAGGTATGGACAAACAAATCTACTACTTGACAAATGATCAAAGGATTATATTTTTCTAAACTTCACATTTTTATAAATGTGACAAAACATTTTTCAAAAATACATTTTACAAATTATTTTTGAATTAAAAAGAAATGTTTTATTTGGAAAAATCATTTCAAATTATTTTGAATTAGTAACAGCTATTTTCCCCCCAAAATAGCTCCAAACTTCCCCAAATAAACCTTCACCACTAAAAGACAAAATTTGGAGCGTCTGGAGCGTTTTCGACACCGACGGCTCCAAGGTTCCGTTAAATATTTAACGGAGCCGTCCGTACGTAACGGCTAGATTTTTCTTTGCCTATAAATAGTGGACCATTTCACACTTCCAACTTGATTTTTCCAGTCCTTTTTCTCTGGTCTAATCCCTCCTCACTTAGAAAACTTTCTTTGATCATTTGGAGAGTCTTAGGTTGTTTAAGAGTGATCCAATCATCCACTCAAGTGATCCTCTTCATTCCTCTTGATTAGCAAGAGAAGAACACAAAGTATCCAAGTAGATACAAAGTGTTGTCATCCCTCTTGATTAGCAAGAGAAGAACACAAAGTATCCAAGTAGATACAAAGTGTTATCATTCCTCTTCATTTGCAAGAGAAGAACTCAAGGTATCCAAGAAGATACAAGAGTTATAGTTGTTAGGTCTTGTAACATTTGTTACACTCTTGATTGTATCATAGCATACATCAAGATCATTTTACCTTTGTGAGAGAGAGTGAGTCAAGATCAAGTGTGATCTTGTAGAGATAGTGAAGATCTCTTGAAGCCATTGGGCTTGTGTGATTGATCATGTGGATCAAGGGTAGATCGGGTAGATCGTGGTAGATTGGTGCTAGCTAAGATTAGCACTCGACATCTAGCTTAGTGTCGGAAATAGGATAAGCGACGTGTATGGTGTAGATCGGGTAGATCGTGGTAGATTGGTGCTAGCTAAGATTAGCACTCGACATCTAGCTTAGTGTCGGAAAACAAGTTAAGCGACGTGTACGGTTTTCTCCGCCTAAAGGGAGTTTGTTGATTAGTGAAGTAACTCTCGAGTTGGGTACTCGGGGAGTGGAGTAGGGCGAAGAGGAGCTTCGTGACCGAACCACTATAAATCATCGTTTCCGGTTTGCGCCTTCTTACTTATCTCTTTACTTTCATTTTATTCTTTATCGCTTTATATTTATATTTGCATTGCGTTTATGCTTGTGTGGCTAGTTGCTTATGTTATGTTGATTATGTATGTGTCATGGTTGATTGTGCTTGTGTTGTAGTTTAATTTATTCATCCCTAGATGATATGTGATCATTGTTGACACTTTTCATATTACGTCACACTTGATTGGGTGTTTGATACAAAAGGTTTTAAGTTTTTAAATGGAAACGTATTCACCCCCCCCCCTACGGTTTCCACAATTGGTACCAGAGCCACGTCGCTCAAATTTTTAAAACAAATGGTTTTCAAAATTGAGTACGATCCATGTATCAAATTACCCATGAAGGTGATAAAAATATGATAAGTATTTAGTTGCATAATACTTACAAGTTTTGTTGTTAAGTATATGTTGTCATACTAGCTTGAAGTTTTTTTTTATTGATAAAAGTTGGTTTTGTTCAAAAACTGATGTCAGACGTACGGCACCGTTAAATATAACGGACGGCTCCATTAAACATGGACGGTACCGCTAAATTTAACGGTACCTTCGTCTGTTTTTCAGAATTCGGTAATTTTCAAAAATTCGTATAAAATCAACCGTAAGTCCGTAGGAGTCGTGCCACCTATCGTTTTAAACGTAATTGAGTCTACTTTCACTTAAAAATATTTTTAGAAAGTGATTGTAAAGTAAAATTTACGAATATCTTTAATTCGTAACAGATGGTCTTTTCCGGTCATACCGATTGCACAAATTTTTTGTCAAATCACAAAGTGAACATCACACGTTGATGCATTCATGATTTCAAGGTGTTGAACTTGATCAAATTTTTGAATGGGGTGGAAAATAATTCATTTTCAAATGAATCAAGCTTAGTATACATTGTTATACCTAATACACAAAATGACGATAAGTATTTCTGTGTGTTAAGCTAAATTGCTATTTGCTTATTATAGTTTTCCGGTTTATGCATTTATAAGGCTCATGCTAAATCACTTGCACTATATTAAGTAATTAGTTTGCATTGCATATAGGCATCAACCATTTGTCTTGGATTTGTTGCAAGTTCTTAAAATGGTTTAGCAACTTTCTTAGGAATAGAAACTAAGTTGGTAGATCATGTGTGTCGAAAGATATTGTCCTACACAATTATTTTTCCAAAGGTTTAAGTGTAAAAAGTATATCACTCCATAATACTTAACACTTTCATAAAATCCGTAACATGATCTTTTAAAACATTACATCATTTTGTCTTGTTTGACCATGGGTTGTCTAAACAAGATAAAGAGTCATTTTAATACATTAGTATTTAAGTAAAAGAAAATGTATTAAACTTGCATTGATCTAACACACATACAAAATATTTTTAAACATTTAGTATTTTACGTATGTTGTATAAAAATTGTTAAGATAATTATTTTTATACTAATGAGATGTCAAAAAAACTAAAAATATTATACTTAATAATATAAATAGTTTTTCTCAAATAAAAATTATTGACAATATCGAAGAAGTAACTTAATATGTCATTAACCTCACACATACAACTAGTGTTAGAATAAATGGGACACACTCCTCAAATTTTTATTTTATTTTTAAAAGGAGTGATCGTGAGGGTCAAGAAAGATTTCGAGTTCATATCAATTCATTATTCAAATTATGATTGATATCATCATCAAATCTAATTGACGAGTTTTCGAGTGTGGACATGAAATTAGAATCATTATTTGTCTAGTTTCAAGATAACATCAAATATGATGAAACATATTATCTTGAATCTACATACTCAATCACACTCGATTGTTATGAAAATAATGACGTCCCCTCAAGACGAAAATAATATGCATCGGATCATAACTCACACTTGTGTTGAAGATGCCATATTGAGTCTTGTTGTCCAATAGTTGTGTTCCAAACATTAAACTAATCTGTTTAAAAGATACATAAAATACACAACTAAGTAGGATTGACAACTTGGATGTTTCATCCAAAATATACAAGTAATTTACATTGCAATGCAATTAGTAAATGTGTCATTTCCGAAAAACCAAACACGAGCAAACAAACAACATATGTAAACTTTGCTCATGAACGACTCAACTCTCAAAGTCACATGTCTAGTAAAAGTGTGACACATAATATGTTATTAACTATTATGTAAGTCATCAATCTTTGAGAATATCACATGTATTTCTCTTATCAAAAGATTGACAAAAGATAACTTATATCCTATGCATCTTATTTTCTTTATGACATGAATGGTTATGTTACAAAAGAATACATTGCATCCTGTTAACAAATATAGGATATTAGAGTTGAATAATAACCTAATACGACATGTGTCATTTCATAAACAAGTAAAATTGGTCATACACTAAAATACTTGTTTCACAAAGCATTCTTAAGAGTGATAAGTTTCCTCTTAGAAAAGCATACTTGTTGAAATAAACAGTATGTCTCATTTCAAATAAAATGCTCACAAGATCTATTGAGGTAAGTAACCTTTACTAGATTCTCACTCAAGATATGCAAAGGAGCATTCTTGAAACACACACGATGTAGTAGATTCTACATTGTATCACATTAGAGTGTCTCTTGGTTCTAGGAAACCAAATCATGTTAAAATAACATGTAACAACTCAACAAACAAAGATGTTGTCCAAGAGATCATAAAATACACCATCTCCGTCAAATAACCTTTAAATCTCAAACACGAAATTAAAACATTTCGCTTGCCTTTGTTAGGAGTTGTGTAAGACATGTCGTTTTCTTAACCAACTTTCAAAGTATGGTTAATTGAGTCATATTAGGCCATGTATAAGCAAAACAAGATAACATCATCTTTGCTATACTTGGATAGGCAAATATAGGAATTTGAATTCTTCTAACATGAGAATGACTACTGGAGAACCTATCGCACTAGAAATTCAATTTGACCTAATGGTTGGATTGCTTACAGGAGAGAAGTTGGGTTCGTGTATAACCCGTAAAAATGGTCGTGTTTAGCCTTAATTGAGCACCACTAGTGATAGTCTCATACTCATTCTCTAACTTGAAAAATTTTCATTCCTACATTTGAGTAGAGATAGTTTACATCGTTGAACTTTATCTCCCATTAGGAAGTCATCTTGAACAAGTAGTAATTAGGATCTGCCTTAGCAAACCTAGATTGCTTGCATCCCACATACGTGTTTCAAAATGATAACATGTTCTCGTAAGATATGGTTAAATATCATCATGATCTTAAATGCTAAATGATTATCATGTTTTACATGATGCTTGCATTTGTTCCTTATGTGCATTTTACATGATTTACTTGTAAAGTTTGCACCCACACTATGTCCTTTTGACACATTAGGAATTAGGTATGCCCATCACTATGAACCCTTAGAAGTCATAGAGCCATACACTAGTGTGAAAACCCATAAGTCAAAGTAGTCACGAAGTTAACCTAATTCCCCAGTCATCACTTCGCCTTCTTCCAAGTAATACACCCTTTTGTCATGGGAAGGTTAGGAACAAACCTAGTAGAACTCGGAGTAGGGTTGACAACTTAAATATTTCATCCGAAATATTCAAGTAAGTTTAACTTGCAATCGCAATTGTTAAATGTCATATCCGAAACATCATACTCAAGCCTTTTAACAACATATGTTAAAACGCTCATCCCAAATCTAAAAGCTAACATCAACCCTCGGATGACAAAGGACTCACAGGTTACTATATAAGTGATTAGTAGTTCATTTCATCCTCGTGTGATTATACACGTCTTAAGATCCCAAACCCTGCTGCGAATCAGCACCATAGGCTTAGCTTTACGTCTTTCAAAACCCCATGAAACACTCACGTGCGAAGCACTTCGAAATCCGTAAATCAACCAAACCTCTCAACCGAGAATCCCCTAACCATCTCTGTCTAGGTCTAGGAATGATGGAACATATTCCATAAATCTTATGACTATTTAAATATTTCACTGGAAATATTAAGTCATCCTTCACATCGCTCTAATGACTACCTATGTATTTCCTTGGAAATATAAAAGTCATCTCTTCTCGTCCAATACCGTTCAAAGAATTTATTAGGTATAAATTCTCTCCTCGTGTCGAAAAGTCTCACTAAATCAGCGAGATTTATTCGTAAAATCCTCTTGAATTCTAATGACAACTTAAATATTTCATCCGAAATATTTAAAGTGTATTTAATTTGTGAAATGCAATTAAATGTCATTTCTCGTTCTCGATCAACGTTCATCGAATCCCGTTGGATTCATTCATAAAGGAATTTATTTGGTATAAATTCTTTTAATCCAAAGTCTAGAAAAGTCACAACATATGTGAAATTTCTTTGTCAAAAATCTTCCTTTCAATTCTCACCAACACCATCAAAACCCACTCGGTATAGTCTTGAACCAAAACCGTCTCCTATCAGAATAGATTCTATCTATCATCTGATTCCTTAGCCTTTTCCCTTTCACTTCCGCATGGTATTAAACACTACCAATGCTTCCGCATCCCACTCATCTTCCACACACACTTCAAACGAAAAATCGCTAGGATACGTTGAGATAACCCTTCCTCATCAACATAGATAACCCACTAGAACCTTATCAATAACCTCACAACCTTGAAGATTTTATCTTCTTAACCCCTAGGATATCTCCACGTGATCACTTGCCTCATCTTAATATTCTATGAATATTCACAATGATTGAGAAGAGCTACGTGACTTCAAAGGTGAAGTTTATCGTATGCTATCTACCACCTGTCATGACGTTACTAAGCTTATCGCTTCCGTCAACGTTCGTTTTCCTCTTTATCTTCTACATCTTGTCCGGATGGTAATAGATTAAGGGGGAGCGAAAACACACTCATATTGTCTTTCTCCAAACACTCTCAAGAACACATAAATGTGGTTCTTATTCCCTAGGAAACTTCCCTTTAGCTGCCCAGAACTAGGCTGCAAAGGAAAATTCGTGACTTCCAGGTCACGGTACCGTTAAATAGACCACGGTACCATCAAATTTAAAGGTACCGTGTGGTATTTAGTGGTACCGTGCCTATGTTTGATGAATTTTCACTGTTTCCTTTAGATCCCTGCATCCCTAACCTCAAACCTGCAAAATTTTGCAAACTCACATACACCCTAGGATTCCCTCACTACACCATAGGACACCATCACCAACTTTAGTTTGAATCCCACAACTTTTGCCTATATAAGGCCTCACCAATGCAAGCTTATCTTGCATCTCACCTTCAAACCTCACATTAACATCATCATCACACTCAACCCTTTTAGCTACACTTCACTCTTGACAGTGATAGTTAGTCTAAGAACCTTCAACCCATAGAACATCACACTCAAACCTTACAACTACTCCTCACTTTGGATAAGTGATAGTTAGTTCAACAACCTTCAATCCTCACAAACGCATGAAACCCTTCATGCACCAAATTATCTCTAACACACAACTAGGATCATCCAACCTAGAAACCTAGAACTTCGTTACCTTAACCCCGTTAGAGATATCCACCAACAATCCTATTAGGATCACATACACCTTTTCTTTTTCCCTTTTGAAATATATCATGCATCTCATTGTCAGTGCAAACGATATATTAACCTAAACCATCCTTTCCCACCTTTCCTCAAAGGGCAAAACCAACATCTCCAACCACATCATCATCATCCTCCACCTTTAGGATTCCTACACCCTTACCTCCACTAAGTCCACCAAAACCTTAGCTATTACACTAACCCTATCACCATCAAACCTCTTTGGACTTGGCACCAACACATCATCCTTATCATCATCACCATCACCACAACCTTTAGCTCTCACACTAACCTTGTCACCTACATCACCTTTTGAACTTGGCACTAACACATCATCCTTATCACTATCACCAGCACCACAACCACTAATGGGTCATCCCATTATTTATCCCCTACAACCACATAACCCAAGTTGTCCTTGTTGTCACCACAACCAACACTCTACAACCTTATGGAATCATTTAGGTATAACCTCTATCGAGTCTACTTTATGGCATGACTTGTCATAATAGTAATCATTTAGAGTATGACTTATCAACAAACTATCCTTAACATCAATCATCTTAGGTAGATGATTATGTCGTTCAAAAGGTTTGTTAGAACTTTCCTTCCCAATGACAACTTGGAATAAGTCATTTAGTGCGTCAGTCAATGAACGAATCTCATTCTTGATTCGTTTGATTGAGTGAACAATTACACTTTAGGTTTTCGGTCGGGTTGTGACACTTACGTGTTAACATAGTTTAACCCATGCATGTCTTGCTATGTGTATTCTATCCCTATAATGTTGCTCCTATACTGTTATATATTATGCTGCACGAAGCTAACTCTTGATGTAGGAAAAGCCTTTGTATGAATTTGATCCATGGATCCGCTAGATACTAAGGTAAATAAACAAGGGGATTAAGTCACCATGGGGGAGCATTGAGCTAGGGGGAGCTCGGGAGTATTTGAATACATAGCATGGAGTCGTCTTCACAAGTGTTGATAGAAGGCTTCACTAGGATGATGCAAACTCGCCTTTCGGAGGAGAAAGGATAGTAGTGCAATAAGGGGGAGTAGGGAGTAAATTCAAGGGAGCGCTCGAGGAAACTACCTTTTTGATTTGACAAAAGGGGGAGAAGGGGAGTGTAAACAGGTAACTTTTACATTTTACTATGTGTTACGGTTTACATATTTGTCATCATCAAAAAGGGGAAGATTGTTAGTGCAAATATTACGATATTTAAACTAAACAATTTCTTCGGTTTTAATAATGACAAACATGTAACTTGTAATACATAACGTAAAATGTGCAAGTTACTTGTAAACACAAATCATCAATGCATACTTACATCAACATCTCTCAACGCCTCAAGTATGCTTCAACAAAGTCGTAGATTTCCATCCTGACGTAAATCACTCAAGGTATGGACAAACAAATCTACTACTTGACAAATGATCAAAGGATTATATTTTTCTAAACTTCACATTTTTATAAATGTGACAAAACATTTTTCAAAAATACATTTTACAAATTATTTTTGAATTAAAAAGAAATGTTTTATTTGGAAAAATCATTTCAAATTATTTTGAATTAGTAACAGCTATTTTTCCCCCCAAAATAGCTCCAAACTTCCCCAAATAAACCTTCACCACTAAAAGACAAAATTTGGAGCGTCTGGAGCGTTTTTGACACCGACGGCTCCAAGGTTCCGTTAAATATTTAACGGAGCCGTGGGGTATTTAACGGAGCCGTCCGTACGTAACGGCTAGATTTTTCTTTGCCTATAAATAGTGGACCATTTCACACTTACAACTTGATTTTTCCAGTCCTTTTTCTCTGGTCTAATCCCTCCTCACTTAGAAAACTTTCTTTGATCATTTGGAGAGTCTTAGGTTGTCTAAGAGTGATCCAATCATCCACTCAAGTGATCCTCTTCATTCCTCTTGATTAGCAAGAGAAGAACACAAAGTATCCAAGTAGATACAAAGTGTTGTCATCCCTCTTGATTAGCAAGAGAAGAACACAAAGTATCCAAGTAGATACAAAGTGTTATCATTCCTCTTCATTTGCAAGAGAAGAACTCAAGGTATCCAAGAAGATACAAGAGTTATAGTTGTTAGGTCTTGTAACATTTGTTACACTCTTGATTGTATCATAGCATACATCAAGATCATTTTACCTTTGTGAGAGAGAGTGAGTCAAGATCAAGTGTGATCTTGTAGAGATAGTGAAGATCTCTTGAAGCCATTGGGCTTGTGTGATTGATCATGTGGATCAAGGGTAGATCGGGTAGATCGTGGTAGATTGGTGCTAGCTAAGATTAGCACTCGACATCTAGCTTAGTGTCGAAAATAGGATAAGCGACGTGTATGGTGTAGATCGGGTAGATTGGTGCTAGCTAAGATTAGCACTCGACATCTAGCTTAGTGTCGGAAAACAAGTTAAGCGACGTGTACGGTTTTCTCCGCCTAAAGGGAGTTTGTTGATTAGTGAAGTAACTCTCGAGTTGGGTACTCGGGGAGTGGAGTAGGGCGAAGAGGAGCTTCGTGACCGAACCACTATAAATCATCGTGTCCGGTTTGCGCCTTCTTACTTATCTCTTTACTTTCATTTTATTCTTTATCGCTTTATATTTATATTTGCATTGCGTTTATGCTTGTGTGGCTAGTTGCTTATGTTATGTTGATTATGTATGTGTCATGGTTGATTGTGCTTGTGTTGTAGTTTAATTTATTCATCCCTAGATGATATGTGATCATTGTTGACACTTTTCATATTACGTCACACTTGATTGGGTGTTTGAAACAAACGGTTTTAAGTTTTTAAATGGAAACGTATTTACCCCCCTCTACGGTTTCCACACGATACACTATGTGAGTAAGACGATGACCGATGCCCAATCTCATTATACCACTACTGAAAAAGATTTATTAGCCGTCGTCTATGCTTTTAAGAAATTTAGACCTTATCTCGTCTTATCGAAGATTATAGTATATACGGATCATTTGGCTCTTAAGTATCTCCTTGCTAAGCAAGATGCTAAGCCAAGATTGCTTCGGTGGATCCTCCTTCTCCAATAATTTGATGTCATTATTCGTGATAAAAAAAAGAGCAGAGAATCTCGCCGCCGACCATTTGTCTAGATTAGAGAACCCTCATCAAAGTGTTCTCGAGAAAAAGGAAATTACCGAAATATTTCCTCTCGAGACACTTGGAATGATGTCGCTTAAAAGTGATTCTAGTACCCCATGGCTTTCCGATTTTGCAAATTACCATGCGGGGAATTTTATTGTGAAAGGGATGTCGTCCCAACAAAAGAAAAAATTCTTTAAGGACGTAAAACATTATTTTTGGGACGACCCCTACTTGTTTAAGATTTGTGCTGATCAAGTGATTAAACGATGTGTTCACGGCCAAGAAGCCGTTCATATCCTCACGGCTTGCCATAATGGACCCACCGGGGGACATCATGGTGCCAACTACACCGCTAAAAAAGTCTTTGATTCCGGTTTTTATTGGCCGACTATTTACCGTGATGCCCACGACTTGGTGAAGTCATGTGACTCTTGCCAACGTCAAGGAAAAATCTTGCAAAAGGAAGAAATGCCTCAAAATGCAATCCACGTTTGCGAGATCTTTGACGTTTGGGGCATCGATTTTATGGGTCCGTTCCCGTCTTCTCGAGGGAACAAGTATATCCTCGTGGTCGTCGATTATTTTTCCAAATGGGTTGAAGCGAAGGCGCTCCCCACTAATGACGCTCGAGTTGTTGTGAAATTTTTGAAGAGTCTATTTTCCCGATTTGGAACTCCTCGTGCTATTATAAGTGATTGCGGTGCTCATTTTTTAATGATCAATTTGCGAAAGTTATGCTTAAGTATGGAGTTACTCACCGTCTTTCTACCGCGTATCACCCGTAGACGAGCGGACAAGTTGAGGTTTCCAATCGAGGTTTGAAGCGTATCTTACAAAGGACCGTAGGAGAAAATCGGGCCTCATGGGCCGATAAGTTAGATGATGCATTATGGGCCTTCCGTACCGCCTTCAAAACACCCATTGGGTGCACCCCTTATAAGTTAGTCTACGGAAAGGCTTGTCATCTCCCCATAGAGCTTGAACATAAGGCCTACTGGGCCTTGAAACATTGTAATTTTGACCTTAAGACCGCGGGTGATCACCGAAAAATTCAAATGAATGAATTAGATGAACTTAGGGATCAAGCCTATGAGAACTCTTTGATCTACAAAAAGAAAACGAAGAAGATTCATGACTCTAATATTAAGAACCGTGTCTTTAACGTTGGTGATCGAGTCCTTCTCTTCAATTCTCGATTAAATATTTTCTCGGGCAAGCTAAAAACCCGTTGGTCTGGGCCGTTCACCGTTGCTCAAGTTTTCCCTTATGGAACCGTCGAGTTATCTCAACCCGACGGCCCTAACTTCAAGGTGAACGGTCATAGACTCAAGCACTATTTTGGAGGGGACATACCATCCATGGTTGTCCCGGATCTCCAAACTTTCCCCATGGACAATTAAATTCGGGGCGAGTCAAGCTTAGCGACTCGATAATAAATAAGCGCTTCTCGGGAGGCAACCCGGGTCCATTTTCTTTCTATTTTCTAATAAATGTAACGTGAAGAGGCCCTCCTCTTTCGTTTCTCATGTTTCGTGTTTGTTTGTTTTATGTCCAGGATTTGCCCGAATTATGAAGACTCTCGTGCTCGTGGTTTTGTCTTTCCTCCACTCGAGTTTCATCCTTCAGTGCTTATTGGGAAATCCGATATCCTATATCTTATCGACTAATGTTTATCTTTTAGCATAAATAATAAATGACTTTAGATTTGCATAAGAGGACCCTTATCTCAAAACATTGAGGACAATGTCTCATTTTAGTCTGGGGGGTAATCTTTCGATTTGATTTCGCCTTGCATTTTGCCTTATACTCTCGCAACCTCATTTTTCCTCCAAAAAAAATGAGAAAATTTAAAAAATTTTGCAAAAATAGTATAAGTGTTTTAACACATTGTTGACTTTCCGTTGGAGGGAGTAGGAATAAAATTTTGACTTGATCGAGCGTGTTGAGCTCTAGCTTGTCCCCTTAACCTTTATAATTGAAAGTTGTGCTAGTCTCTTATACAAGAAGCTATAAAACGCGAATTCTAGCAAGAGTTTGCAAGTTTCCATAATTGACTTTAAATATGCGCATCTTGATTTTATTAGACTACGCATTCGCGGATCTTATTATTTATGATTTTAAATTTGCGAAGAACGAAAAATGATAGAGTTAAAAATAAGTTAGATGCTAAGCGTGGAGTAGTTGGATCTCTTTAGAGACCACTGAGGTTAATTGTGGCTTTTTGCTCCCATCAGCTAAATAAACCCAAAAATATAAATTTTCAAATAATTAAAGGTGCACGGTTTTGGCGATAATTAGTTTTTACTCCTTCTTTAGAAAATTCTTGCTTATATGAGTTGGGTACACATCAAGGACTGCCAGTGTTGCGGGGAAATAAACTACTGATTCCTGATAGTACGTGTTATTGTTTCGGTTGTCGAAAGACCGCAGGACTCGGAATTTGGCAAAATAATAATCCAAAGCCGATAAAAGTTTTCTGTTTCCTGACGGTTAGCTGTCGTTGTCTAGGCTATTTAAAAGGCCGAGGACTAATATGTGCTTAATAATGTTAAAAATGCCAAATTTTGACTCCGGGGATATCCTAATAAAGCTTCTGTCTTTGGACTCGTAGATGAGTTGTTTCGGTTGAAATAAAAAGGATATCCCTTAAATCAAGTTAAATTAGGACCTTGATGTGAACCTCATTTTTATGGGCAACGGTTTTCGAGGGAATGATTTTAAACTAGTTAGCGTCTAAACTTAGTGTCTTTATCGGACTAAAAATCTATGAAAACAAGAAAAACTCATTTTTCATAAAATACTTAGAGGAAATAGGAATAAGGGAGCAAGAAGTAGCTATGCGTACACAATTAGCATCCATGGGTAGTGTTGGAATCTAACTTGTGTTTAACAATGATTTCATTTTTAAGCTTAGTTTGGGGACTCGTGAAAAATCAAGGACGATGAATTTTATCCATATGGACGTTTTTTTTATGAAAAGTGCTTCTTACTCCGTGATCCTAAAAGTTATTGTGAAATAATGAAGGTCAACATCCCGTCATATAAAAAAAGTGCAAAAAGATAGTATATTTAATAAAATGGTCAAACGGGGCATTTTTGGAACTATTGATTTCTTAATCTCTTTTGAGGAACATTTTGCTACTTTTCAGAATTTTTAGTAGAAAAGGTTGAAATTTTTGGTTTTAAAAGCGTGATTGTGATGACATTTCCTGAGGACACGGCAATACCTTAGTCTGGGGGATTTTGGTATGTGTTAAATCACATACCTTTTCTTTATAAAAAACGGACTTAAAAGACCAAAAACCGACCATAAATGCCAAATATATGCTTGTTTTTGTGTTTCTGTATGTGTAGGTAAAGGATATTAGATAATGACAAAAAGAAAGACAAAACAGACGAAAACGAGCACGAGAATGAAAAGAGTGAGAAAAGCCGAGGCCGGGGATGTGATTCTACAGTTTCTATCAGCCAAAAATCCAAAATTCCAAAATCAAAGCCTTGATGAAAAATCATTTTCATAAATTATCCCAAAAACATTTTCACCATTAGTCCTTAAAAATTTGCATGGTTAGTCCCTAAACTAACTAGTGTTAATTCTTATTAATAAAAACCATTTTAAATCCAATCCATCCCACTAAATAAAACCCATCCCAGACCACCTCTTTTTAATATCCGGATCTAATATATATAACCCGACCCTTTTCCCTTTTAACCCAATTCAAATCACATTAATAACCAGGTCAAACATAAAAAAAAATAAGAAGCGTCAATTACTGTTCATCGTCTCCTTCATTTACCCTGCCTCTCTTGTACTTACATACCTCACTTAAGTACTTTTATCCCTTCTAGAAGGCTGACTAGACTAAGATGAGCTCACTTATTAGCCACTATGGCAAATTCCAAGCCTCCTATTGGTTGAAGATATGTGGCAGTCAAATCAAGGGCTGTGATTGTGCAAAGATGTCGACATCTTGGATTCAATGGCTGGGATTTGATCATAGAAACCCTAGAAGCTCCTGGAACTCCTATAAATAGAAGGCTCTTCACCTAGCTTAGGAAGTTTTAGTTTTTGTCTTATTTTTTAGTGATTGTAGCTAATTTCCGCTTATTTAGTGTCTTTTAATTCAATATTGTAATAAGTTTTTCATATATTAATAAAAGTTAGTTTACATTATTGCCTTGTCTTCGTTATTTTTTGTTAAAATGCTCTATAATGGTTAAAATAAGCTAAAATAAGCTCTTAATAAGCACTTTACTTAAATACTCTTTAGATCTCAAATAAGCTGTTCCATAGCTTACTTTGAGCTTCTATAATCATAGCTTGAATTGTCCTACATTGCATTCAAAATTACCTTGAACTATGGAGGAATAAGCACTTGGATGATAAGCCGAATTGGGAAGGGTTTACAGGACCATACCAGCTTGTTTTTAACAAGCTGGAGCTTGTAGATCAGCTCTTGGAGTAATTATATGTCCTTGTTTAAGCAAAGGACAATGTAAGTTCCAGTTTTCTATATTTGCTTATCAAATTGCTTATTATTGATTTATGCTTATTTTAAGCTCATTTGTGTTTCATTTGTCTTATTTATGCTTAATTGAAGTAGATTTGATGTTTAGTTAGCTTATTTCATTGTGTTTCATCCATTTGTGCTTAATAGTGATTTTGAGGTCAAAATAGCCAATAAGCATAGCTTATTGTGTGGAAAACTAGAATGGGGTTTGAATAGTTTTCCCAGTTTTTAAATCTTCTTAAAAACATTACTTTCAAAAACTTTAATCCGAATCTTATGTGTAATCAATCAATACCAATATGAACAATTAAACTAGACTAACTAATGTAACTAAATAAAAGTAAATGAAATAGATGGAAAGATCAAACTGGGACAAGGAGATTTATAGTGGTTCGGTCACGAAGCTCTTCTTCGCCCTACTCCACTCCTCGAGTACCACACTCGAGAGTTTCAAGCACTATGTCAACAAGACCTCCCTTCAGGCGGAGAAAACCGTACAACGTCGCTTATTTTATTTTCTAACACTAAGCTAAATGTCGAGTGCTAATCTTAGCTAGCACCAATCTACCATGATCTACTTGATCCTTTCTACTTCACATAATCACACAAGACCCGATCTACCCGATCTACCTATGATCCACTTGATCAACACACTAGCCCGCAAGCTTCAAGAGATCTCCAAGATCTCGACACGATCACAATGATCAACTCTCACTTGACTCAATCTATCCTATCTACTCTTGATCAACTTGATCAACACACAAGCCCAATGGCTACAAGAGATATTCAATATCTCTATAAGATCACAATGATCTTCTCTCACAAACTCTCAAAAGAAAAATGATCTTGATGTATGCTATGATACAATCAAGTGTGTAACAAATGTTACAAGTGCTCTAACTACAACTACAACACTTTGTATCTTCTTGGATACCTTGTGTTCTTCTCTTGCACTTGAAGAGGAATGAAGAGGATCACTAGGTTGGATGATTGGATCACTCTTAAACAAAAGAAAAATTAAACTAAATGATCAAGAAGAGAAAATGTGAGAAGGGTATTGAACTCAGAAAGTTCTGTGTGAAAAAGGATGCCCAAAAACTGTGAAGTGGGCTGGTATTTATAGGCAGAAAAATTCTAGCCGTTACAGGTACACGGTACCACTAAAGTTCACACGGCACCACTAAATTTAGTGGTTCCGTGCCAGACAAAAACGCTCCTCTTTTTGTCTTTTCTGGTGAAAACTTATTTGGGGAAGTTTGCAGCTGATTTTTTTTTGGGGGGGGGGAATAGTTATTATGATATTTGAACTTATTTTTCCAACAAAACATTTCTTAATTATTCAAAAATAATTTGTAAAATATATTTTTGAAAGAAATGTTTTGTCACATTAAAAATGTGAAGTCTTAAGCACAAATTCACTTCTTTGATCATTTGTCAAGTTGTAAATTTGCTTGTGCATACCTAGAGTGATTAGCGTGGAAATGGGAACTTTCGATTAAAAACTTGTTTACGTTAATTTTAACGTAACGTGATTTCACATTTTGTCATCCTCAAAACGTGAAGTTATCGATAGATATAAATAACGTTTTTATAACATTATTTGCATCAACAATCTCCCCCTTTTTGATGATGACAAAACCTAAACTAATTTTAAGTTAAAATTAATTTTTAACAAGTTTTTAATGAGTTTATATCCCATTTCTCCCCCTTTTGTCGAAGCAAAAAGGTTGTTAAGGCTCCCCCTTGATGTATACTCCCCCTCGTTTGGAGGACACCAAGGAATCGAGCAATGATTCTTGCTACAAAACAAAGTTAGATGACAAGTACACAATATCTAACATGTAGCAATCACGACAAATATCCAACCACAAAAAAAATGACTAAGCAGCCAATCACCACATAAAGGGAAATAAAACAACAACATGAAAAGCCCATTCATTCATAAGAATAAAATGTCATACATAAGTATGACTACAACATAAAAAATCTACAAGAAGCATATAGTAATCTTAAGTGATACGAGGCTCTAAGATTTGCTTCAAATGACAAAAGGGTTCCTAAGTTTTTATTTTGGAAACTAAACATGGAGATGTTTAGTTGTTTGGGCTATTGGTTAGTGGAGGAGGTGGTATGATGGGTCCTTGTAGTGGTGTGAGGAGATGCTCAAGGTAGGAAAACATGAGGCTCATGTCATTCCTAAGGTTAACTATGAGGTTTTGGTTGTGATGACAACATGCACAACTTAGGGTATGTGGTTGTAGGGGATAAAGAATGGGGTGACCCATTAGTGGTTATGGTGATGGTGAGGCGGAGGATGATGATGTGTTGGACCCAAGCTTAAAGGGAGTTGATGGTGATAGGGTGAGTGTGAGTGCCAATGGTTGAGGAGGACTTGGTGGAGGCAAGGATGTGGTAATCCTAATGGTGGAGGAGGATGATGAGGTAGGCCTAGTTGAGGTGGCCTTTGATGGAGCTAGAGGTGTAGAGATTGATGAGGTCGATGTGATTGAGGGTAGTGGTGTGTGGACATCTTCATCATCATCCAAAGTGAGATCAATGAGAATTATCTCATTGGTTGGTTTGAGGTTGAACCTTGGCTTCTTTGCTTGGTGAGAAGTAGTAGCCATGGTGGAGGACATGATAAGTGTATGATGAATGTGTGATGGTGAGGGAAATGCATGCATGATAAGAGCTTATATAGCCAAATCAAGGCATGCAAGGATGGATAGGATGGTGGATTTGGGGATTTGGGAGTATTGGAATCAGCATATGTTTGTAGATTCTCAGGAAAAGAAGGTCAAAAAGTGGAAGAGAACAGTTAAAAACGTCTTCCCAGGGTACGGTACCACTAAAACACCCACGGTACCACTAAATTTAGTGGTGCTGTGCCTATTTAGTGGAGTCGTGGCCTGCTGTGGCCGTTTTTACCAGTTCTGCAGGATTTTAGGCTGCCTAAATGGGTAATCCTAGGGGTACTATTTGCAGCAAATCCTATTGCCTCAATTCACTCAAGAATAATCACATAGTTTTCCTAACACTAGCCACAACTAGCAACTAATAAGATCATGTGATTATCTAAGTTTAGGCTACTATTAAGCATGCATAATATCAAGCAATTTTATCATCTAGTGCATGCAATAAAAATATAAAATGAAGAATATGAACTAGATAAAGCTCATAAAATAATTAAGCATTAATCTTGATTAACTAATCAAAGTTACCAATGCCAAGTATGAAATACCAAGTAAATTCAAACTTGTTAATGCTAGATGGCTATAGCCAAGACCCCATTACTGATAGCTTAATACTACTTGAGTTAGTGATACTAATTAAGTTAGTATTATCTAATCTCTTTTCTTCCCCAACTTATTTATCTTGTTCCCGATCCCCTTGAGTGCTTTTCCAATAGACTTGAACCCCCCTATCGTTTGCTCATGCATCAACACTTGTCGGTTGTACATCGTTGTTTGCCTTCTCATCACCGAACTAAGATTGGTTTGGTTGTAAGGAAGGTCGGAGGTTGGGGTGAACGATGACGTATCAAGGTTATGAAAGAAAGTGTCGGGAGAGGGAGTACGAGTACGAGACATTCCTTCTTCGTTCACCTCATCATCATCCTCATCCATAGGTTGAGATGATGATCCATGACGAAAGGAGGAAGAGGAAGAAGAAAAGGTAGCATCGGAGGTGGATTTACGACCATGTTTGGACCCTTTGTCAATACGTTTCTTTGTGCGACGTTGTGGTCCACCAAGGGGTTTCATGACGGGATTGACAAGAAAGTAGTCGACACTATTGAGATGTAGGTATGTTGCCATAACCCAACGGAATAGACGAGTAAGCAACATACCATATGGCATGATCTTATCAGTCCAACTATAAATGTTGGCCATTCTTTTTGCCATGTAGTATGCGAGATTGTATGGCTCCTCGATACTAATGCAATAGAGCATATGGGCAAGACTTGCCAGAACATGATCCCGGTTGCCCGCAAGACACAACACGTTTTCACAGAGAAGGAGTTCCCAATTTTTGAGATCGGGAAGGAGTTCTTTGAGATAGATGCGATTGGGATAGAGATAAACTATGGAACCATCACACTTTTGATGCGTGTTGGCGACTCGAGGGATTTGAACGTGTTGTTTTATGCTTTCAAGGTTGGGGATTTCAGTAAGATGAGGACCTTCACTTTCAAGGTGATAGTGAAGTGACTCCAAGGAATGGTCTTCTGTGTAGGCACATTGACCAACGGAAGGAACACCTAGGATGTCCCTGAGCTCAGTTATGGATAACATGATATGTTCATGTTGAATCCAAAAATCAAGAAAGTCATTACCTTCATGGTCATTGAAGGTACGGACACGACTGTAGAATTCAAGGATGAAACGAGGACAAATTTGATCACTTATTTTATATAAGCAATCAAATTGGATAGTGGGAAAGCATGCTTGGATGCCACTCAAAGGAACAAAATACTCATCAACTACACGACCTTCGTGTATATATCGATGTTGTACTTAAAGAAGATAAGCTTTTTGCTCATCGGAGATGTTTGGATCATTGACTAGGATAGGGATGTAAGATTTGGTATCTTGATAATCCATACGAGGAATTGTTACCTACAAAATTATAAGTATGTATATGTTAACTTATTTCATTTTGATGATCACATTTTTAGTGTGTGTGTGTGTGTGCCTAAATGCGAACAATGTAGAGGTGCGGTAATCTCGACTCTAAAACAAAACTAATGAGATTACCCAAACGCTCCTAACTTCACTTTTGCTCAATCAAATATGTTGAATAATACACATCAATTATGTACTTCGATCAATATTTGTGAGATCATGTATGCATGCAAAAATGTTTTTAGTTAGCATCAACAATGCATGAAAAACATTTCATGATCCTAGTTTCGTGGGATTTTTCAAAAACAATGGAATTGGGAGTGTTTGGCAAAGGCGTCAATTTGGCGCCAAAATTCTTAAAATTGAAAAGCTTGAGTATTGATGACTCTTAATCTAATTTTAAGTATCCTAGACATGATTCCACCAAAAATATTTAATCTTAATCCGATATGAATAGTAAAAATTCAGACTAATATAAATGATGTAAGTGGGTTTATGCAAATCCTATGATTTGGGAATCATGTAAGTTATACATTGTCTAATCCTAGTCCTAATTGCATAAAACTTCAATCAAAATTTAAAAACCTCAATTCAATTTTATGCATAAGAACAAATCCTAGACTCAAAATAAAAGGAAATTAAAGTTGATTGACTTACAATTGTTGTGGTAGTGATTAAGATTCTTTAATTTCAATGCCTCGATCTTGATTCACATGAGTGTAGTAGGATTTGGGTCTGGTGTTCGGTTTTGACAGCAAAGGAGAAGTGGGTATTTTGGTTTTGAATGAATGTGCAGAGGGAAAAGGAAGAAAACGGGTTTCCTCAGACATACGGTACCACGGTACCACTAATTTTTAGTGGTGTCGTGCCACTTTAGTGGACCCGTGTATGTCTGAGACCCATTTTTGTTCCATTTTGAGTTTTAAAGAATTAATCTTACTTATTTAGTAAGACTTTTTTACGCAAGGGAAGAGTTCATACCTAATAAACTCTTTTGATGGAAACGATTAGATGAGATGACAAGAAATGACCTTAGTATTTCCGAGGAAATGCATAAGTAGTCATTGGAGGAATACAAGGGATGACTTTAATATTTCTAGTGAAATATTTAGCAAGTCATGATATGAGACGTAAAGAATGACTTGATATTTCCAGTGAAATATCTAAAAGTCATGAGACGAGATAGAGGGAATGACTTGATATTTCCAGTGAAATATCTAAAAGTCATCAGACGAAATAGAAGAGACGACTTCAATATTTCCTGTGAAATATTCAAGTAATCATACGAGGAACGTGAAAGATGACTTAATGCTTCCAGTGAAATATTTAGAAGTCATGAGACGAGACGTAAGGAATGACTTAATATTTCTAGTGAAATAGTTAGCAAGTCATGAGATGAGACGTAAGGAATGACTTAATATTTCTAGTGAAATAATTAGCAAGTCATGAGACGAGACGCAAGGAATGACTTAATATTTCCAGTGAAATATTTAAGTAGTCATAAGACAGATGTGAGGAATGACTTAAAAAGTCATGAGACGATATGTAAGGAGTAACTCAATATTTCCAGTGAAATATCTAAGAGTCATGAGATGAGACGTAAGGGATGACTTCAATATTTCCAGTGAAATATTTAAATAGCCATGAAGAGGATGTGAGAAATGACTTAAAAAGTCATGAGGCGAGACGTAAGAAATGACTTAAATATTTCCAATGAAATATTTAGAAAGTCATGAGAAGGGATATGAGAGATGACTTTAATATTTTCAGTGAAATATCCAAATAGTCATAAGAGGGATGTGAAGGACGCATTTGAACACATGGGAATTGTGAAATTCACGGAATGTGTTCCATCGTTCCTAGATCTAGACGAGGATGGTTAGAGGATTCTAGTTTGAGAGGTTTGGTTGGAATATCGACGATGTTGTCCTTTGAGGGAAACTTTTCTAGAGAATGATTCCTCTTTGAACGTTATTGTGACGAAGTAGATGACATACTTCGATGTGCTTCGTACATGAGCAATCCACGGGGTTCTCGGTCAAGTCTATTTGCACCTTGGTTGTCTCAGTCGATTAGAGCTTGTTTCATCCATAGTACTTGTAGTCATGCCTTTCCGGCGCTTACGTATTCGGCTTCGGTCATGGAGATAGAAAGAGTGGTTTGTTTCTTGAAGAACCAAGAAGTTTGACAATAACCTATGAAGGTACAAACATCATTCTCTCTTCATCAATCCACATTATCTCCCGCATTATCAGAGTTGATATAGACAACAATTTCTACATCAATCTCCTTGAGATATCATAATCCCAAGTGGATAGTGCCTTTAATGTATCGGAAGATACCCTTAACCGCTTTAAGGTAAGAAGTTTTGGGATCCTTCTTACGAGCGAGCACAAGGGCAGACACTAGACATGATATTGAGCCTACTTGCCGTTAGGTAAAATAAATTACCTATCATGCCCCTAACCTAGTACTATCCGCGCACTCACCTTCATCGTCTCTTGTGAGATTCATTTCCACGGACATGGGCGTTAATATCGATTGGGATTATTCTAAGCTAGATACCTTATACATAATATATATATATATATATATGTATATACTTTAGTATACTTAGACTTAAGAAGATACCATCTTCAAGTGATACTATATGGGGGCTAGGACAGAAGCTTAATTCACTCATCATGCTCAACTTCAAACTTGTCATGCATGATCTTTGAGCGATCATTGTACATTTTTGGACAAGTTGAATTCGTCGTCAACAAATATTTGAGTCATGATGGAGTGTGAATTTCGTCCATTATGTTAGTGCCTACTGAGTTAGATTCTGAGAGCACTACATGCTTAACATGTCTACTAACAAAGGGGGTTTTAAGAGAGCGTACCTTAGTGATAGGATCTAAACACACGGCTTGTGTTGAAGATACTTTGAGTTAATGTTAACTAGCACGCGAAATTTACTAGCTAACACTTAGAAGATTTTGTGTTTGGTGATGTATGAATATAACAGTGTAAGCAAGAACACAATATTTAACCAAATGATTAGCTTCAATATATTACGAGTGATCTACAATATCACTAGGGTTCGACAACCTTGAAGCATTTACATTAATGAGTATGACTGATATCAAAACCCTAACCAAGGATCTCCTTTTATAGAACAAGAAGTCCTATACAAGTAAAACTATTATACGTATCAATCTATCTTAATAAGATATACATTACATCTTTTCTATATATATCTTTACGCGTCCTTCATCTTCTGTCTTCATCTTATAACTAGTACTAACATTGTTTCCCAAGCAGTACAAATTTATGCCTGGCATTACTAACTGTTGGTTTAATTCCCAACACTTAGCCTGAGGTGTTGCCCTTAAAACTAGAAGATTAGACTACCTTTATTGAAAGCTAAGCAATATGAGACACGACTTGACTTTGCGTCACAAGATTAGTGCAATCAATAATCATACTCCATTAGTTGGACTTCAATTTGCTTCACAACTATCTCTATCTAGCAAGACAGAAGCTCAAACATTTGCTCCCCAATATCTCATGGGTCCAAAGTTGTTAGTGTTAAACATCCTATGCATTTGTCGCATTGGTTTGGGATGTTGGAATGGAGGACACATTTCCCATGGTAAGTAACTTTGTGGTTGACGGTTATTCCAAGTTACGGGAAAGTTACTTGGATAACTTTGTCTTCTAAAGTTACCTCTCGGTAGATAAGTTCTTGACCGAGGTTTAGGAACATTTGTTCTTCTAGGTGAAGGAGTCTTTGACCTAGTGTCGGGTTTTACAAAGCCAAGTCCGAGAATTGACAGGGGTTTGTAAAAACTTTTGACTTCCTTTCTACTAGCAATAGGTACTTCTACATTATCAACAATTAAGTGACTCGGTTTAGGACTTAAGTTATTTTTCAAGATTGACCCTGATCGGACTTTAGCACCAGACGGTACCATGGTGTGGAAACCGTAGAGGTGGGGTGAATACGTTTCCATTTAAAAACTTAAAACTTTTTGTATCAAACACCCGATCAAGTGTGACGTAATATGAAAAGTGTCAACTATGATTATATAGCATCTAGAGATGAATATAGTAAACTACAACATATGCACAATCAAACCATGGAACATACATAATCAATCACGACATAAGCAACTAGCCACACAAACATATACGCAATGCAAATATAAATATAAAGCGCTAACGAATGAAATGAAAGTAAAGAGATAAGTAAGAAGTCGCAAACCGGACACGGTGATTTATAGTGGTTCGGTCACGAAGCTCCTCTTCGCCCTACTCCACTCCCCGAGTACCTAAATCGAGAGTTACTTCACTAATCAACAAACTCCCTTCAGGCGGAGAAAACCGTACACGTCGCTTAACTTGTTTTCCGACACTAAGCTAGATGTCGAGTGCTAATCTTAGCTAGCACCAATCTACCACGATCTACCCGATCTACACCGTACACGTCGCTTATCCTATTTCCGACACTAAGCTAGATGTCGAGTGCTAATCTTAGCTAGCACCAATCTACCACGATCTACCCTTGATCAACATGATCAATCACACAAGCCCAATGGCTTCAAGAGATCTCCACTATCTCTTATGCTATGATACAATCAAGAGTGTAACAAATGTTACAAGACCTAACAACTACAACTCTTGTATCTTCTTGGATACCTTGAGTTCTTCTCTTGCAAATGAAGAGGAATGATAACACTTTGTATCTACTTGGATACTTTGTGTTCTTCTCTTGCTAATCAAGAGGGATGACAACACTTTGTATCTACTTGGATACTTTGTGTTCTTCTCTTGCTAATCAAGAGGGATGACAACACTTTGTATCTACTTGGATACTTTGTGTTCTTCTCTTGCTAATCAAGAGGAATGAAGAGGATCACTTGAATGGATGATTGGATCACTCTTAAACAAACTAAGACTCTCCAAATGATCAAAGAAAGTGTTCTAAGTGAGGAGGGATTAGACCAGAGAAAAAGACTGGAAAAATCAAGTTGGAAGTGTGAAATGGTCCACTATTTATAGGCAAGGGGAAAAATAGCCGTTACAGGGGCACGACTCCACTAATTGTCAGACGGCTCCACTAAATTTAGTGGAGCCATCGGTACTTTAGTGGTACCGTGGACACTCCTTCATTTGTCTTTAGTGGGGAAGGTTTATTTGGGAATGTTGGAGCTGTTTTGGGGGGAAATTTGATTGTTGGGATTTTTTAAAATTATTTTTCAAAATAAAACATTTCTTTTTAATTCAAAAATAATTTGTAAAATATATTTTTGAAAAAATGTTTTGTCACATTAAAAATGTGAAGTTTAGAAAAATATAATCCTTAGATCATTTGTCAAGTAGTAGATTTGTTTGTCCATACCTTGAGTGATTTACGTCGGGATGGAAATCTACGACTTCGTTGAAGCATACTTGAGACGTCGGGAGGTTACGTTATGCATTACAAGTTACATGTTTGTCATTATTAAAACCGAAGAAACCGTTTAGTTTAAATATCGTAATATTTGCACTAACAATCTCCCCCTTTTTGATGATGACAAATATGTAAACCGTAACACATAGTAAAATGGAAAAGTTACCTGTTTACACTCCCCTTCTCCCTCTTTTGTCGAATCAAAAAGGTAGTTGCCTCAAGCGCTCCCTTGAGTTCACTCCCTACTCCCCTTATGGCACTACTTTTCTTTTTTTTCCTGAAAGGCGAGCATGCATCATCCCAGTGAAGTCTTCTATCACCACCATTAGAAAGACTTCGTGCTGTGTATTCAAATACTCCCGAGCTCCCCCTAGCTCAATGCTCCCCTATGGTAATTGAATCCCCTTGTTTATTTACCTTAGTATCTAGTGGATCCATGGATCAAATTCTTACAAAGGCTTTTCCTGCATCAAGGGTTAGCTTCGTGCAACATAATATATAACAGTATAGGAGCAACATTATTGGGATAGAATACACATAGCAAGACATGCAAGGGTTAAACTATGTTAACACGTAGGTGTCACAACCCGACCGACAACCTAAGGTGTAATTGTTCAATCAATCACACTAATCAAGAACGATATTCGTTCATTGACTGACACACAAAATGACTTCTTCCAAGTTGTCATTTGGAAGGCAAGTTCTAACAAACCTTTTGAACAACATAATCATCTACCTAAGATGATTAGTGTTAAGGTGGTTTAGATTAATATATCATTTGCACTGACAATGAGATGCATGATATATTTAAAAAAAATATGTGTATGTGATCCTAACAGGATTGGGGTTGGATATCTCTAATGGGTTGAGGTAATGAAGTTCTAGATTCCTAGTTTGGATGATCCTAGGTGTTTGTTAGAGATAATTTGGTACATGAAGGGTTTAGTGTGATTGTGAGGATTGAAGGTTGTTTAACTAACTATCACTTATCCAAAGTGAGGAGTAGTTGTAAGGTTTGAGTGTGATGATTGATGAGTTAAAGGTTGTAAGGTTTGAGTGTGATGATTTATGGGTTGAACGTTCTTAGACTAACTTTCACTGTCAAGAGTGAAGTGTAGCTAAAAGGTTTGAGTGGGATTGATATAAGGGTTGAAGGTTTTGAAGCTAAAAATCATTGTCAAGAGTGAAGTTTAGTTATAAGGGTTGAGTGTGATGATGAATGATATAAATGTGAGGTTTGAAGATGAGATGCAAGATAAGCTTGCAATGGTGAGGCCTTATAAAGGCAAGAGTTGTGGTTGTAGGGGATAAAGAATGGGATGACCCATTAGTGATTGTGGTGATGGTGATAGTGATGAGGATGATGTGTTAGTGCCAAGTTCAAAGGGTGATGAAGGTGATTGGGTTAGTGTAAGAGCTAAAGGTTGTGGTGAACTTGGTGGAGGTAAGGATGTGGAAATCCTAAAGGTGGAGGATGGATTCGAATTAAGATTGGTGATAAAGTTCTATGGTGTAGTGAGGGAATCCTAGGGTGTATGTGAGTTTGCAAAATTTTGCAGGTTTGAGGTTAGGGATGCAGGGATCAGGACGGAACAGTGAAAATTCGTTAAACATAGGCACGGTACCACTAAATACCACACGGTACCGTTAAATTTAACGGTACCTTGGCCTATTTAACGGTACCGTGACCTGGAAGTCACGAATTTTCCTGTGCAGCCTAGTTCTGGGCAGCTAAAGGGAAGTTTCCTAGGGAATAAGAACCACATTTTTGTGTTCTTGAGAGTGTTTGGTGAAAGACTATATGAGTGTGTTTTCGCTCCCCCTTAATCTATGACCATCCGGACAAGATGTAAAAGATAAAGAGGAAAACAAACGTTGACGAAAGCGATGAGCTTAGTAACATCATGACAAGTGGTGGATAGCATACGATGAACTTCACCTTTGAAGTCATGTAGCTCTTCTCAATCATTGTGAAAATTCATAGAATATTTATATGATGAGGCATGTGATTACTTGGAGATATCCTAAGGGTTAAGAAGATAAAATCTTCAGAGTTGTGAGGTTGGTGATAAGGTTCTGGTGGGGTTATCTCAACTTATCCTAGCGGTTCTTCGTTTGAGGTGTGTGGAAGGTGAGTGGGATGCGGAAGCATTGGTAGTGTTTAGTACCATGCGGAAGTGAAAAGGGAAAAGGCTAAGGAATCAGATGATAGATAGAATCTATTCTGATAGGAGACGATTTTGGTTCAAGACTACATCGAGCGGGTTTGATAGTGTTGGTGAGAATTGAAAGCAAGATCTTTGACAAAGAAATTTCACATATGTTGTGATTTTTCTGGACTTTAGATTAAAAGAATTTATACCAAATAAATTCTTTTATGAATGAATCCAACGGGATTCAGTGAACGTTGATCGAGAATGAGAGATGACATTTAATTGCATTTCGCAAATTAAATATACTTTAAATATTTCGGATGAAATATTCAAGTTGTCATTGGAATTTAAGAGGATTTCACGAATAAATCTCGCTGATTTAGTGAGACTTTTCAACACGAGGAAAGAATTTATACCTAATAAATTCTTTTTACGAGATGAACGGTACTACACGAGAAGAGATGACTTAATATTTCCAGTGAAATATTTAGATAGTCATGAGAGGAGTTTAAAGAATGACTCAATATTTCCAGTGAAATATTTAAGGAGTCATGAGACGAGACACACGAGATGACTACAATATTTCCAGTGAAATATTCAAGTAGTCATAAGAGGGGTACGAGGGATGACTTTAATATTTCCAGTGAAATATTTAAATAGTCATAAGATTTATGGAATATGTTCCATCATTCCTAGACCTAGACGAAGATGGTTAGGGGATTCTCGGTTGGGAGGTTTGGTTGATTTATGGATTTTTCACGGGGTTTTGAAAGACGTAAAGCTAGGCCTATGGTGCTGATTCGCAGCAGGGTTTGGGATCTTAAGACGTGTATATTCACACGAGGATGAAAGGAACTACTAATCACTTATATAGTAATTCGTGAGTCCTTTGTCACCCGATGGTGGATGTAAGCTTTTAGCTTTTGGATGAGCGTTTTAACATATGTTGTTAAAAGGCTTGAATATGATGTTTCGGATATGACATTTAACAATTGCGATCGCAAGTTAAACTTACTTGAATATTTCGGATGAAATATTTAAGTTGTCAACCCTACTCCGAGTTCTACTAGGTTTGTATCTAACCTTCCCATGACAAAAGGGTGTATTACTTGGAAGAAGGTGAAGTGATGACTAGGGAATTAGGGTAACTTCGCGACTACTTTGACTTATAGGTTTTGACACTAGTGTGTGACTCTATGACTTCTAAGGGTTCATAGTGATAGGCATACCTAATTCCTAATGTGTCACAATGACATAGTGTGGGTGCAAAATTTACAAGCAAATCAAGTAAAATACACATAAAGAATAAATGCAAACATCATGCAAAACATGATAATCATTTACCATTTAAGATCACGAAGACATTTAATCATATCTTACGAGAACATGTTATCATTTTGAAACACATATATGGGATGCAAGCAATCTAGGTTTGCTAAGGAAGATCCTAGTTACTACTTGTTCAAAATGAGATCCTAACGGGAGATAAAGTTTACCGATGTAAACTATCTCTAGTCAAATGTAGGAATGAAGAATTTTCAAGTTAGAGAATGAGTATGAGACTATCACTAGTGGTGCTCAATTAAGGCTAAACACGACCATTTTTACGGGTTATACATGAACCCAACTTCTCTCCTAGAAGCAATCCAACCGTTATGTTAATACAAATATTGTCCTAAAAACGTTATTTATATTTTACGATCTTTACTTAGTTTTGTTAATGACAATTACAAAGTATATCCTTTAGCAAATTATAAATGCTAGCTAAAGTCTCTTTAAAACACATTTTACATTTCACAAGTTTACTTAGAATTACATTTTACACATCTACTAGTTTATTTCCTTAAAAGGAAACTTTATCTTTAAAATGATACAATGACATCATGGCATGCATCATACATAATATCTTGGCTAGATCTTCAAGCAAGATAGTTGACTTTGGAAGATCTTGATATGACATGACAAAGGTGTGGAGGATACAGCTGGATTTGGAAAGATTTCCAAAACTAATAGCTGTCATATTGCTGTCAAGTCGGCGGATCCAATCGACATAAAGGACGGATCCCTTTTATGGGATCCGCCGGCTGTTCATCAGCTTGCCTATAAATAGCAAGCTGATCATTTGGACACACCATCACTCATAGAGCTTAACATTCATACTCATTCATTTACATATCATCTAACATTTATCATTCATTCATTTCATTGATCTTTCCTTTTGTAGCAAGGGAGATTAAGCATCAAGGTTCAACACAGACGTGTAAACCTGTAGCATAGTTACTGTGTGATATAGTTGTAGTTCACACATTACTTGTATCATTTATCTCAGTGAGTGTGGTTAGTGTTTTAGTCCTCAAAACACAAAGAGTGTAGGGAGTGGTTGTACCCTTGTGAAAGAACCAAACAGGAGTGGTTGTACCCTTGTAAAGAACTCGACATCTAGCTTAGTGTCGGTAATTGTATAGGCGACGTAAGGTTGGTTCTACCTTGTAATAGAACCCGGTGTTTAGCTTAGTACCGGAAAAGGAAGTAAGCGACGTGTAAAGGTTTTCTCCACCTAGAAGAGAGTTTGTTTCTTAGTGAAGGATAACTCTCGAGTTAGAGGCTCGAGGAGTGGAGTAGGGCAAGGACGAGAGTCATTGTAGCCGAACCACTATAAACATCCGTGTTGTGTGGTTTGATCTTTCCTCTCTTTACTTCTCATATATATATATATATATATATATATATATATATATATATATATATATATATATATATATATTGTTGACATAAATAATGCCTAAAAACAATATTCATATCTCTATGTTTTAATGATCACAAAATATAAACTCATTAAACATAAACTTATCAAATAAACAAGTATTTAGTTGTAAATATTCACTTCTACAACTTAATCACTTAAGGTATGAATAAACAAGTGCTTAATGCATTATATGATCAAAGGAACATTTTCTTAATAACTAGAATTTTTATAAAACATCAAAAACATTTTATATATTTTTGAAAAACATTTTTGGCATTAAATAAAAATGTTTAATCTTTTATAAAAATATGAATTCAAATTTTTAACCAAAATCAGTTAAAATGTTCCAGAAAAACCTTCCCCACAAAAGGACAAAATTGGCCAACGGACAGAAGAGGCGGCCCCCTTAATTATTAAGGGGACCGCCCCCTATTTAAGGGGACCGCCCCCGCTCCAGTAGACTTCCAGCTGTCCAATTTTTCTCCTATAAATACCAGCCTTCTCCTGGACTTTTACTCACCTTTTGCACACTAAAACTTTCTGTTTTAAATCACATTTCATATCTTCAAAATCCTTTGATCATATAATCTTAAGCTTTGGTTTCTAAGTGATCCAAGCTTCCTCCATTCAAGTGCAAAAGAAGAATACTCCTTCAACAACTAAAGAAGAAGTATTGCAACTTAGATACCTAAGTTGTTTGTGTCATCACATATATTTGTATATAAGTTGTGTATTGTTATTAGATAGTTGTGTGTATAATTATTTGGGATAGGTTAGTGTGTAAGTAGAGAAGTTGTGTTGTTAAGGTGTGTAAGTTGTGAAGGTGTGAAGAAGTAGTAGTGAACATAGGTAGTTGTTAGTCGTGAAGTGTCGTGAAGAAGTTGTGAAGAAGTCGTGAAGAAGTTGTGAAGAAGTTGTGAAAAAGTTGTGAAGAAGTCGTGAAGAAGTCGTGAACTAGTCGTGAAGAAGAAGGAGTGATTAAGTCGTGTTTAAGGTGTGAGATTGGTTCTAGCTATGATTAGGACTCGACATCTAGCTTTGTGTCATTAAGCCGGTGTAAGCTAAAGTTGTGTAAAGGTTTTCTCCGCCATAAGGGAGATTGTTGACATAGTGAAGAAAACTCTCGAGTTAGGTGCTCGGGGAGTGGAGTAGGGCAAGGAAGGTGTCCTTGTAGCCGAACCACTATAAATCTCTTGTCTCTCGGTTAGATCTTTCCATCTCTAGCTTTCATTTCATTTTATTACCTTACTTGCATTACTTAGTTATATTTACTTATATACGTATTGTTCATATTGTTCAAGAGTTGAGATCACATAAATTCGAATCTAAGTTTCAAAAGTAAATAAAGTTTTCACAATAAATTTTAAAAGGACATAAAACTATTCAACCCCCCCCCCCCTTCTAGTTTTCCACAATTGGTATCAAGAGCCACGTCAAACAAGATTTTTAAAATTAACTGTATTTTAAAACTTGAAACGATCTATGGAATCTTTAAAATATTTAGAAGGGAAATCTATGCAAAGACCACCACTATTTGAAAGTGATGGTTTTCTTTATTGGAAAAATAGATTCGAAACTTATGTGAAATAAAAGGATCTTGATCTTTGGCATGTTATTACCTATGGTGATTTTCCCCCAATTCAATATAATATCCTAACTAAATTAGATGAAATTGTACCTTTTGAAAAACAAAATGATGATTTAAAAAGGAAACTAGCGAAAAATAATGAAGCTAAAATGGTTATTTATAATGCGTTACCACGCAAAGAATATGAAAGAATTTTTATGTGTCAAACCGCAAAAGATATTTGGGATTCTTTACTAATCACTCACCAAGGTAATAGTCAAGTCAAAGATAATAAAATAGATCTTCTTGTACAACAATATGAACAATTTACAATTCCTGAAGAGGAATCTATTGATAATGCATTTGCTAAATTTAACACAATCATCACAAGTTTAAAAGCACTTGATGAGACTTTTTCTAGTAAAAATTGTGTAAGGAAATTTCTTAGGGCATTACATCCGAAATGGCGCGCAAAGGTCACGGCGATTGAAGAGTCAAAGAACTTGATAACGTTATCACTTGACGAGCTTATTGGCAACTTGAAGGTTCATGAAGAAATTATAAAGAGGGACTCGGAAACGGTCAAGAGCAAGAAAGATCAAATCAAGTCTCTCGCGCTAAAAGCCAAAAAGGAAATTAGTGATGACGATGATTCAAGTGACGAGAGTGAAGACGAAGAATATGCAATGGCCGTTAGAGAATTCAAGAAATTCTTCAAGAGACGAGGAAGATTCACGAGACAACCGCGAGATGAAAGAAGATCGCTACAAAGAAATAGAAATGATTACTACGGAGAAAGAAAATGCTTTAGATGTGGAAGTCAAAACCATCTCATTGGCGAATGTCCAAAGCCACCGGGTTACGATTACGAAAGCGCATTTGTTAGTGGAACATGGAGCGATAGCGACAAAGATGAAGCGGACAAAGCAAAAGACGAAAAGTGCCTTGTAGCTCAAGCCACCGATGAAATATGTCTAGGAATAAATTTGGAGCCCGACGAATGGATTAAGGATAGCGGTTGCTCGAAGCACATGACGGGAAACCGGAAGCTATTCTCCTCCTACAAGGCATACAACGGAGGTAACGTTATTTTCGGTAGTGATTTTCGTGGAAAAATCATTGGCAAAGGTACGATCTCTCAAGACTCCCTAACTATTGAAAATGTTGAGCATGTAGATAACTTAACATATAACTTGCTTAGTATAGGACAAATATGCGATAATAAGTGTAGGGTTACTTTTACAAGTAAAGATAGCGAAATAGTTAAGGACGGAAAGGTCATAGGTAGAGGAGTTAGGAAAGGTGGCGTATATGTTATGAAGCTAGGAAATAAACCGGAAGATAAAATATGTCTAGCAACCTTAGATGAAAACTCTACATTGTGGCATAGAAGATTAGGTCACGCAAATATGCAACAAATACAATCCCTAGCCTCCAAAGAATTAGTTAGAAACTTGCCTAACCTAAGATATGACCAACACTTTTGCGATGCATGTAAAATAGGAAAGCAAGCACATGCTAGTCACAAAGCTAAGAATATAGTCTCCACCACTAGATGCCTAGAATTATTACACATGGACCTTTTTGGTCCAACCGCTGTGCGGAGTTACAGAGGTAATCGTTATACCTTAGTAATTGTAGATGACTATTCACGATACACGTGGACTAGTTTTTTAAGTGATAAAACCGAAGCCTTTAATAAATTTGAAATATTTAGTAAAATGATTCAAAATAAATTAGGATGTTTTATAGTAGCAATTAGGACGGACCATGGTCGGGAATTTGATAATGAAGTGCAATTCGGAAAATATTGTGATTTAAATGGGATATCTCACAATTTCTCCGCTCCTCGCACTCCACAATCAAATGGGGTAGTAGAAAGAAAGAATCGAACCTTACAAGAAATGAGTAGAACAATGTTAAATGAACAATCTATCCCACAAAAATTTTGGTGCCATGCTGTAGATACATCAACATATATAATAAATAGAGTCTCAATTAGGAGAATATTAGGAAAAACCCCATATGAGTTATTGAGAGGTAGAAAACCTAATCTAAATTACTTTAGGGTATTCGGGAGCAAATGTTTTGTTCTCAATACAAAAGATTACCTTACTAAGTTTGATCCTAAGTCGTACGAAGGAATCTTTCTAGGGTATTCACAAAATAGTAAAGCATACATAATACTTAATAAACACACTATGAAAGTAGAAGAGTCCTTAAATGTAACATTTGATGAAACTCCACCACCACCTAAGACATTGCCTTTAGAAGATGATGATCTAGTTGAAGAAGAAGCTATTGAGGTTAGTAAAATTAAACCCTTAGGTGATGATAATGAAGATATAATATTAGGTGAAGACGAAATAGTAAATGTTAAGGAATCTAAATCACACCCGTTAGATAATATAATAGGAAACTTAAATCAAAGAACTCTTAGATCACAAGCCCAAGATAAAAATAACTTCTTTTGTTTCCTATCAACTATAGAACCTAAAAATATAAATGAGGCATTAAAAGATGAAAGTTGGGTTATGGCTATGCAAGAAGAACTAAATCAATTTAAGACTAATGACGTTTGGGAACTAGTCCCAAATCCCATGAACATGACCATCATAGGAACTAAGTGGGTTTATAGAAATAAGTTAGATGAAAATGTAATAGTTACTAGGAACAAGGCTAGGTTAGTTGCCCAAGGATATAATCAACAAGAAGGAATAGATTATGACGAAACTTATGCCCCCGTAGCTAGATTAGAATCTATAAGAATACTACTTGCCTATGCATGCGCCCTAGATTTTAAGTTATTTCAAATGGACGTGAAAAGTGCATTCTTTAACGGTTTTATCAATGAGGAGGTATACGTGGCACAACCTCCAGGATTCATTGACTTCGCAAAACCTGATTATGTTTATAAACTCAAGAAAGCCTTATATGGACTCAAACAACCTCCCAAGGCTTGGTATGATCGATTAAAGGCATTTCTTATTAAACCTGATTATTCCATGGGAATGGTAGATAACACTCTTTTCACGAAAAAGAAAAGCCCAAATCTCATCATTGTCCAAATATATGTCGACGACATTATATTCGGATCGACTTGTCAGGATATGTGTGATGAATTCGCCAAAATCATGCATGATGAGTTTGAGATGAGTATGATGGGTGAACTTAATTTCTTCCTAGGATTACAAATAAAACAATTAGAAGATGGAATATTTTTTAATCAATCTAAGTACATTAAGGAAATGCTTAAAAAATTTGGATTAGAAGATGCTAAGCCCATGAAGACACCAATGTCTACGGAAGTAAAACTCACAAGAGATGAAGAGGGTGAGTCCGTAGAAAACACTAAATATAGAGGAATGATAGGTAGTTTACTATACTTAACGGCAAGTAGACCGGATATCATGTTTAGTGTCTGCCTTTGTGCTCGCTTTCAAGAGGATCCCAAAACCTCTCACCTAGAAGCGGTTAAGCGTATCTTCCGATACATTAAAGGCACTATACACTTAGGATTATGGTATCCTAAGGGATCGGGCATAGAAACCATCGTCTATGCGGATTCGGATCATGTGGGAGACTACGTAGATAGAAAAAGTACTAGCGGAATTTGCACGTTAATAGGATGTTGTCTAACATCTTGGTTCTCGAAGAAGCAAACCACTCTTACTATTTCTACCACAGAAGCCAAATATGTAAGCGCTGGAAAGGCATGTCAACAAGCACTATGGATGAAACAAGCTCTCGTAGACTATGGCATTAGGTTAGATGACGTCCCAATTATGTGTGATAATAAAGGTGCTATAGATTTAAGTAAGAATCCCGTTCAACACTCTAGGACTAAACATATAGAAATACGCCACCACTTCCTCCGCGATAACGTTCAAAAAGGAAACATATCTATAGAAAAGGTTGCATCGGAAGATAACTTAGCAGACATATTCACTAAGCCCCTTAAGCGTGAACTCTTTAACCACTTACGTTTAGGCCTAGGAATGATGGAACAAATTGATTGAATTTTTTTGCATTTTTAGTAAAAAATTTTCTTCCAGATGGGCGGACCCCTTAATGTCATAAAGGCGGTCCCCTTAATTATTAAGGGGACCGGCTTGTCATTAAGGGGACCGGCCATCTGACTATTAATTTTTTTTTCTTTTCTGTTTCCTCCCATCTGAGTCTAGGAATCTGTTTTGCACAAAATAAAAGATTGGGATATTTCTTTGCATAAACATATTTAAACAAAACCCAATCTATTTTCTACAAATCATTCTCACATCTAGGAAATCACATGAAAACTATTTTTCCTACATTGTTGAATAATGCTAAAAACATTTTCTTTTCATGCATAAAGATCTCACATGAATTGTCAAAGTATATAATCTAATATATACATCTTTGATATTCATATATTGAGCAAAATCAAATCAAGGAGACCTTGGATTGTTTCTTAGGAAATTTTTGCATTTAGGAGTCGAAACAATCACATCTCCACATTTGTTGCATATAGGCACACACTAGAACAAGCTTATTAATCACATCCCCACAATTGTTCCATCACATATTCCCCATTAGTTTCTAGTGCCTTTGTTTCATTATCCTTGCCTTAGATGATTAGGTTCCTTAATTGCTAGATATTAATTATTGCTTGCTTATTTATTTGTCTTATATGCCATGCATGCTTAATATGTTTTTTCTATTGCCTCAAAGAGTGGGACTTGCCTAAAACCAAAAGCTCAAAACATAGCCATCCTCACCTATCTCTGCAGAAAAACCCATTTCTGGAACCCAGAAAGGTACCAAATGGGCGGCCCCCTTAATTCATAAGGCGGCCCCCTTAATTATTAAGGGGACCGCCCATAATTAAGGGGACCGGCCATCTGCTGGACGGGTTCAGAGAATCTTTTTCTGCTTTTTAGCCCATTTGATCCTATACTTCCCCAAATTTACAAACACATTTTGTCCTAATCACCCAACAAGCTTTTTCATTCCTAAACAACACAAATCCTCCACTATAAATAACCCCATATCTCACCACATTCAATCATCCCATCATGTCTTCTTCAATCAACCCAAAACCAAAAACCTCTAAGCTAGCAAGGATGACCTTAAAACCCGGGTGGAAAAGAAAACCTAACCCTCACCACAAGCCCATCACAACTAGACAACCAACACCTCCATTCATCCCCAACTACTCTCCAAGATCACAACCTCACTCCATTGAACCATTTCACAAACCCTACCATTTTGGCCAAACATCCACATTCATTCCAAACTACTCCCCTAAACCTCAAACCAACTTCAATGGAATACTTGAAAACCCTCATCACCTTGGTCAAACATCAAAATCTTTCACCCCAATACCATCCATTTCCACCAAATAACCAAATCCCCACTCATGAAAGACAAAAGCTTCATGAAGAAATTAACCAAATCCATGATCTTAATGATCTCCTTGCTATGCACCTCACACAACGCAACAAGGGACAACCTCCATCCTCACCTTACTCAAATTGCCTACCCCACTCTCTTAACTTGGATCAAGTTACAAATCACACACACTATTGCCCTTGTTGCATCTTCCTTCAAAAAAAAATCCTCCACCTAAGTGAAGATATTTCTTGGATCGAATATCTACTCACTCGTCCCTATCCCATTCCTCCACTACAACGATATAACATCAATAGATCCGCTCCATTTCCCTCACCATCACATAACTAAAACCCATCCACATGCTTTCCAAATAAAATCCCTCACCCTTTTGTTGCAAGCAAGTCCAATCGCTCTCTTTGGCAATATGAGAAGCATTAGTTTTTCTAGTTTTGTTGTAATCATTATGTTTCAAGTACTTTATGTAATGTAATGATGATTCATATTTTATATGATCATCTTGAATGTATTAGTTGGTTGTTCTAAATATTTTTGCTATGTATATGTATCTTGTGTCTCCTAACTAGTTTTTGCAGCCAAGATTTCCATAGCTCGTCTCCTTGATGCCCTCGAACGAGGGGGAGTAACCATCAAGGGGGAGTTCTCGTCCCGACAAATTTAGTTTCTAAAACTTGTCGGCATAACCTTTTTGATTCTACAAAAAGGGGGAGAAGTGAATGTAAACTCACTAAATACTTGTCCAAAAATAAATTTTTGGATTTAATAAGTTTAAGTTTTGTAATCATCAAAAAGGGGGAGATTGTTGACATAAATAATGCCTAAAAACATTATTCATATCTCTATGTTTTAATGATCACAAAATATAAACTCATTAAACATAAACTTATCAAATAAACAAGTATTTAGTTGTAAATATTCACTTCTACAACTTAATCACTTAAGGTATGAATAAACAAGTGCTTAATGCATTATATGATCAAAAGAACATTTTCTTAATAACTAGATTTTTTATAAAACATCAAAAACATTTTATATATTTTTGAAAAACATTTTTGGCATTAAATAAAAATGTTTAATCTTTTATAAAAATATGAATTCAAATTTTTAACCAAAATCAGTTAAAATGTTCCAGAAAAACCTTCCCCACAAAAGGACAAAATTGGCCAACGGACAGAAGGGGCGGCCCCCTTAATTTTACTAGGCGGCCCCCTTAATTATTAAGGGGACCGCCCCCGCTCCAGTAGACTTCCAGCTGTCCAATTTTTCTCCTATAAATACCAGTCTTCTCCTGGACTTTTACTTACCTTTTGCACACTAAAACTTTCTGTTTTAAATCACATTTCATATCTTCAAAATCCTTTGATCATATAATCTTAAGCTTTGGTTTCTAAGTGATCCAAGCTTCCTTCATTCAAGTGCAAAAGAAGAATACTCCTTCAACAACTAGAGAAGAAGTATTGCAACTTAGATACCTAAGTTGTTTGTGTCATCACATATATTTGTATATAAGTTGTGTATTGTTATTAGATAGTTGTGTGTATAATTATTTGGGATAGGTTAGTGTGTAAGTAGAGAAGTTGTGTTGTTAAGGTGTGTAAGTTGTGAAGGTGTGAAGAAGTAGTAGTGAACATAGGTAGTTGTTAGTCGTGAAGTGCCGTGAAGAAGTTGTGAAGAAGTCGTGAAGAAGTTGTGAAGAAGTTGTGAAAAAGTTGTGAAGAAGTCGTGAAGAAGTCGTGAACTAGTCGTGAAGAAGAAGGTGTGATTAAGTCGTGTTTAAGGTGTGAGATTGGTTCTAGCTACGATTAGGACTCGACATCTAGCTTTGTGTCGTTAAGCCGGTGTAAGCTAAAGTTGTGTAAAGGTTTTCTCCGCCATAAGGGAGCTTGTTGACATAGTGAAGAAAACTCTCGAGTTAGGTGCTCGGGGAGTGGAGTAGGGCAAGGAAGGTGTCCTTGTAGCCGAACCACTATAAATCTCTTGTCTCTCGGTTAGATCTTTCCATCTCTAGCTTTCATTTCATTTTATTACCTTACTTGCATTACTTAGTTATATTTACTTATATACGTATTGTTCATATTGTTCAAGAGTTGAGATCACATAAATTCGAATCTAAGTTTCAAAAGTAAATAAAGTTTTCACAATAAATTTTAAAAGGACATAAAACTATTCAACCCCCCCCCTTCTAGTTTTCCACATATATATATATATATATATATATATATATATATATATATATATATATATATATATATATATATATATATATATATATATATATATATTGTGTGAATATTTGTTTGTGCTTGTTTCCTTTGAAATAACATAAAGTAACAAAGTGAATTAATTTTAAAACGGTAAAACTATTCAACCCCCCTTCTAGTTTTCCACAATTGGCATCAAGAGCTACGTTACTTAAGATTTTTAAATATATTGTATTTTAAAACTTAAAACGATCCATGGATTTTGAAAACTTTAAAGAAGGGCAATCTATGCAAAGACCACCTCTATTCGAACCTAATTGTTTTATTTATTGGAAAAATCGCTTTGAGACTTATGTGAAGTCAAAGGATATTGATCTATGGTTTATAATTGTTGAGGGTGATTACAAGGCCATAAGTAATGATATTTCGGGTGGTCGGGATGTAGAAACTTCTCTTACTCGTCACAGTGATGAGCAAAAGAAGTTGATTGCCAAAAATAATGAAGCCAAAATGATGCTTTACAATGCTTTACCTAAGAAAGAATATGAAAGAGTTTTTATGTGTAAAACGGCTAAAGATATTTGGCAATCTCTAATTGTCACTCATCAAGGAAACTCACAAGTCAAAGATAACAAAATTGATCTTCTTGTTCAACAATATGAACAATTTGTTATCTCTGAAGATGAGATCATTGATAGTGCGTTTGCTAGGTTTAATACTATTATTACATCACTTAAAGCACTTGACGAATCTTTTTCTAGTAAGAATTTTGTCAGGAAATTTCTAAGAGCACTTCACCCAAAGTGGAGAGCAAAAGTGACAGCTATTGAAGAATCCAAGGATCTTTCAAGCATGACACTAGATGAGCTCATAGGAAATCTCAAAGTTCACGAAATGGTGATGGAAAAAGATTCAGAAATAGTTAAAGGCAAGAAGGAGAAAATGAAGTCCATTGCTTTAAAAGCTAGAGCTGAGTCAAGTGATGATGAAGAATCTTGTTCTAGCAGTGAAGACGAAGAATATGCCATGGCCGTAAGAGATTTCAAGAAATTCTTCAGGAGACGAGGAAAGTTCGTAAGACCACCTCGTGAAGAAAAGAAATCCCTTCGTAAAGACCGTGATGATAGAAAAGGCAAGTTAGAAAGGAAGTGTTATAGGTGTGGAGATTCTGGTCACTTTATAGGTGATTGTCCAAAGCCTCCAAAGAAAAAGTCTCAAAAAGCATTTGTTAGTGGAGCTTGGAGTGATAGTGAAGGAGATGATGATGAGCATAAGAACAGCGAAGTTGCCCTTATGGGTCATGACACAGAAGAGGTACATTCTGACTCATACTCCTCTATAGATGATGAAACCTTAGAAGTATAATATAACAAACTATGTGATATAACATTAAAAATCATCAACAAAAACAAATTCTTGAAAACTAAAACAACACTTTTAGAAAATGAAGTGTATTGGCTTAAAGAAAAAGAGATACGAATGGAAAAAGGCAAAAATAGTAAAGATACATGTGTCTCTTGTCAAGAACTAAAATTAGAATTAGATGCACTAAAAACCACACAGGAAGATCTCATTAAGCAAAACTCTAAGTTTAAAAAGTTTGATAAAAACATAAGTTGTGCAGATGAGATAATGAAGATGCAAAAACTTCCTCATGATAAAACCGGACTAGGTTTTATGAAACAAGGAACCTTAGGTGACTTTAAGAAACAAACTGTGAATGAAAAAGAAACTGTTTCAACTATGTCAGAAGCCCACGGATCCGCCAGTTGTACCCAAGGGATCCGCGGGTACAGAAGTTGAACAGAAGGATCTCAAAATGAACCGTACTGAATTCGTTAAGGTCACTAGAAAACCTAGCACTAGTATAACTAACAACAAGCTAAAACCAGCTGTTTCTGTAGGAAGAGGTCAAGCTAGGAATGAGTATAGAGTTAAAACAACTCAACAGAGACCTCAGACTAGGTTTCCCAAACACCCCTTTCCTAAGAGTAATGTTAACTCACAACATCATTATCAAAATAATTGGAACCAAAACATGCCTAGAAACTTCCAAGGTCCCAATTACATGTCATGGAACAACTATCCTCCATTTGCGTACATAAACCATGATAATGTTATGTTTAACCCAAACGGACCCATGAGATATTGGGGACCAAACGCTTGAGTCTTTCTTGATCTTAGGTATGCTTAAAGGTTGATCTAGAACCTGATGAGTGGATCAAAGATAGTGGGTGTTCAAGACATATGACGGGAAACAAAAACCTTTTCTCTACTTATCAAGTGTACGACGGAGGTAATGTCACATTCGGTAGCAAACTTAAAAGCAAAATCATTGGAAAAGGTACGATCTCTCATGACTCTCTCTCTATTGATGATGTTGCTCATGTAGATAATTTAGGATTTAACTTGCTTAGTATAAGTCAATTATGTCGCAAAAAGTATAACGTCCTTTTCAGTGAAAATGAAAGTAAAATACTTAAAGACGGCATAACCGTAGGAAGAGGTGTTTTAAAGAATAACGTATATGTTATGAAATTGGATAAAACACCTAAAGACAAGCTTTGTCTTACATCTCTGGACGAAAACTCTACTCTATGGCATCGACGTTTAGGTCATGCCAATATGAGGCTTATTCAATCCTTATCTTCTAAGGAACTCGTTAGGAACCTACCCAAGTTGAAATATGACCAACACTTTTGTGATGCTTGCAAAATTGGGAAACAAGTGCATAATAGCCATAAGGCTAAAAACATGGTATCTACATCTAGGTATCTAGAATTATTGTATATGGATTTGTTTGGCCCGTCGGCTATACAAAGTTATGGAGGAAATTTTTACACTTTAGTTATAGTAGATGATTACTCTAGATATACGTGGACTAAATTTTTGAAAACCAAAAATGAGGCCTTTGATAAATTTGAAATTTTAAGCAAGAAAATTCAAAATCAAATAGGAAGTAACATAGTATCTATTAGAACCGATCATGGGCGAGAATTTGACAACAAAATCCAATTTGGAACTTTTTGTGATAATAATGGAATAACACATAATTTCTCGGCTCCCCGAACTCCACAATCTAATGGTGTAGTAGAATGGAAAAATAGGACAATTCAAGAAATGAGTAGAACTATGTTAAATGAACAAAACATACCTCAAAAGTTTTGGTGTCACGCTGTAGATACATCTACATATATTCTAAATCGAGTTCTAATTAGACCATTTTTAGGAAAAACTCCATATGAGTTATATAGAGGCAAAAAGCCTACTTTAGGGTATTTTAGAGTTTTTGGAAGCAAATGCTTCATTCTTAACAAAAAAGACTATCTCACCAAGTTCGACCCAAAGTCGTATGAAGGTGTGTTTCTCGGGTATTCGCAAAATAGTAAAGCATACATAATGTTGAACAAAGAAACCTCAAGAGTCGAGGAATCATTGAACATAATATTCGATGAAAGTCCACCTCCCACTAAGACATCACCTTTGGTAGATGATGACTTAGTTGAAGACCAAATGGTTGAAAATTTAGAGGATGAACCAGAAAATAAAGAAATTATCAACATTAAAGAATCTAAAAGTCATCCATTAGAAAACGTCATCGGAAAACTTAATGAAAGAACATTAAGATCTCAAGCTCAAAATGAAAGTAATTACTTTTGTTTTGTTTCAACAGTTAAGCCTAAAAATATAAATGAGGTTATAAAGGATGAATCATGGGTTATTGCTATGCAAGAGGAATTAAACCAATTTATTAGAAATGATGTTTGGACATTAGTTCCACAACCTAAAAATCAAACCATAATTGGTACAAAATGGGTATTTAGAAATAAAATGGATGAAAATGGCATAGTATCTAGAAACAAAGCTAGGCTAGTAGCTCAAGGCTACAATCAACAAGAAGGTATAGATTATGATGAGACATTTGCACTCGTAGCTAGACTAGAGTCTATTAGGATACTACTTGCATATGCATGTGCACATGATTTTAAACTATTTCAAATGGATGTCAAAAGTGCTTTTTTAAATGGATTCATAAATGAAGAAGTATATGTTGCACAACCTCCCGGCTTTGCCGATTTTGAAAAACCAAATCATGTCTACAAACTTAAGAAAGCATTATACGGACTTAAGCAAGCACCAAAAGCTTGGTATGATCGACTTAAGACCTTCCTAGTTGACCATAAGTATACCATGGGCCTAGTAGACAATACTCTCTTCACCAAGAAAAAGGGATCACATATCATCATCGTCCAGATATATGTGGATGACATTATATTCGGCTCAACTTGTCAAGAGTTATGCAATGATTTTTCAAAAATCATGCATGATAAGTTTGAAATGAGTATGATGGGGGAACTAAACTTTTTCTTAGGTCTCCAAATTAAACAATTTGAAGATGGGATATTCTTCAACCAATCAAAGTATATCAAAGATATGCTTAAGAAGTTTGGTCTTGAAGACTCAAAACCCATGAAAACACCCATGTCCTCCGAAACCAAACTCACAAAAGATGAAGAAAATGAATCCGTAGATAGCACTAAATATAGGGGAATGATTGGTAGTTTACTCTATCTTACGGCTAGTAGGCCGGACATTATGTTTAGTGTTTGTCTATGTGCACGGTTTCAAGAAGATCCCAAAATATCCCATCTTGAAGCCGTTAAAAGGATATTTAGGTACATTAAAGGCACTACACATTTAGGATTATGGTATCCCAAAGGAACAGGTATAGAAACCATAGTGTATGCCGACTCAGACCATGCCAGTGACTATGTTGATAGAAAAAGTACTAGTGGTATTTGTACTTTTGTAGGACATTGTCTCACCTCATGGTTCGCTAAGAAACAAACAGCCCTCGCAATCTCAACAACAGAGGCAGAATATGTGTCTGCAGGAAAGGCATGTCAACAAGCACTGTGGATGAAACAAGCTCTTGTTGACTATGGAATTGAACTCAATGACATCCCCATTCTTTGTGACAACAAAGGAGCAATCGACCTCAGCAAAAATACGGTCCAACACGCAAGAACCAAACACATTGAAATACGTCATCATTTCCTACGTGACAATGTTCAGAAGGGAAACATCTCAATTGAGAAAGTTTCCTCAGAGGACAACATTGCCGACATCCTCACAAAACCTCTCAAAAGAGAACCTTTCAAATACCTTAGACTTGGATTAGGATTAATGGAACATAGTGATTAGATAAAACAGTAGCGTAAATCTTAGTTTAACCAAACTCGACACTAAACCAAAAATCGTGTTCTGATCCCGCGGATCCAAACGATAACAAAGGCGGATCCTTTGTTTTGGATCCGCCGGATCCGTCACATGCACAGGTTGTTTTATTATATAATAAACAACACCAAGTACTATTCATCACTCTCCTAAAACTTATCACCTACTGAATTCGTCCCATACTTCACCAAACTCACAAATTAAGCCATTGTTCTCAACCAAATTGTGCTCCAAACATCACTGTAAGTATACTTATCATGTTTATACTCCTGATCTGCGTCTAGGATTTCTATTTCATGCACAAAACCAAAACTTGGGGTTATGCATAATTCTTGAAAAATCATGAAGCATACTTTCTAAATTGCATAACAAATCATGTTCTTCATAGTTAGGAATTGCATCTTATAGTACATTTTCATCATTCATCAAAAACCCCACGAGAAATTTTTGCTAAAATCTTCTCACGACTAGGAAAAACGGTTTTTGGACATTGTTCATACAAATACAAAAATGTTAGGTTTTTAAGCATCACTTGCATCATGTCTCTTGAATGCTAAAGGGAATACATAATTAATATGTATTTTTGGGTACATTCAATCGTAGCTACATTGACGTAGGAGCGATTGGGTTATCTCTTGTTTTATTATAAAACTTGCATAAACATAATTTTCATGCATCAAAATGAGTCGAGATAATCGCACCTCTATATATATATATATATTTATATATATATTATATATATATATATTATATATATATATATATATATATATATATATATATATATATATATATATATATATATATTTGATAATTTCAACTAAACTACATATATTTTTCGTGTCTAGGATAATCATGCCTCCCGCCAACAACTATGATCACAAACACACCGTCAATTACCTACCTAAACACCATAAAACCAAAGGACTTAGTGAACAACAAGTTGAAATTTTCAAAGCTCTAGAAAAACACTACGTACATGAGGGTAGGTTTGTAGAGTCCTCATTCTATGAAGGAACCAATCTTAGGGAACAACTAGCGGCCATTCACTTTGATTCCCTCCTAGATATCGATGAACCATTAGTTCCACGATTCATTTTAGAATTCTATGCTAGTATCAATCTATAGTCAAATGATCAAGGTTACATGAACATTCGCTTCAGTGTCAATGGAACACAATACAACATCCCTTTAAATCAATTCGGCGAGGTCCTAGGAGTTCCAAGTTATGGAACGAGTGTCTATACCGATAAATGGTCATTAACCATTCTTGAGTCAAATCTTGAACGAACAGCACCATATGCCACTCCTTTAGCCTTAAAAGAAGTCATTCGTGAGCACCTCTTCATTCCTAGGAACAACCCCACTAGGATGTATCGAGGTAAAGAAGTAGCTAGAGATCCGTTTTCTATGGAGCAAAATGAGCTTAAGCCCGAGTTTAGGAAAATGGAAGAAGTCTTAAGGGCCAATGTCATGTGCACGGTAGGAAACCGCGATCATATCAATGCTTGTCTTTGCCACACGATGTACAATGTGTCAACCCGTCAACCTTTCAACCTTGCTTACTATATCGCCAAGAGAATGGCCGATATTCCAATTCAAGGGAAAATAGCATTGCCTTATGGAATGCTCTTAACCCGTCTTTATCGAGCATTTGCACCCATCCCTAGAAATGCCTTAGATTTTGTTCCTGACTATGATGAGATCCAACGCACCTTTGTTCCCTTGAGCAACCATAGGGTAGCGATTGATAAAGGCAAATGTCCTCGTGCTCAAACTTCATCATCTTCATCATCCATGAGTGACGATGACGGATTGCCAAATTCTAGACTTCCTCCACCCGAGTACTTGAGACAACTTCCACCAATTCAGAATGAATCACCTGAGCATCGTCAAATGAGGGGAATGGTGAAGAATTTAGGACGATGGATCATGAAGCTTCACAAGGGTATGAAGAAGTTGAAGAAGAAGTTGAGTTGATAGGAGTGTTTGGAACTAATCGTTACTAGACAATGTTATGTTGAATGGTTATGTTATCAACTTGTTATGATGCTACTTGAATTGTATGTGAACTAACTAATACTTGCAGGTCGATAACACTTAGTGTTATCAATTTTCCATGTTTAAGCCTATGATTGGCTTAACTCCTATTAAGGTAAGTTCACATGAACGGATTAATCTATGATTAAACATGTGTTAGTATCATCATATTTAGTTGTTTTGCATTACATATTAGATGATAGATATACTCCAAGAGAATTTTTGGGTTTTCGTCAAAAAAACGAAATATAGACATACTCTCTGTGAAGTTTTAGTATTTTTGCTAGACGGATCTGGCGGATCCCATAATTTGGATCCGCCAAGTGTTAGAGTTGGCTTCGCCATTCTACAACCTGCGGATCAGGCGGATCCAAAATTTTGGATCCGCACGCCTTGTCGATTGGCTCCGCAGGTATAACAGTTAATTTCCTAAAACTTTTCGACTCATCCCAATTCATAAATTCTAGTTTCTTATGTTCTTTAGAATAGGTTCACTAATCATTATACATCTTAGAATGATTTAGATACTCTTAGAAACTTAAGAACAAAATTTCACACCAAAATTTGAATTTTCAAATTTTAGGAGTGAGTTACCTTTCTGATACAAGCAAGGAACCCTTTTTAGGGATCCTTCAAATCCGTGAGAAGTACATCAGAAGCTTTTCCACTATCTCTTTGCATTTACTGCATATCTTCTTCATATTACTCAACATAAGTTCTATGGATTGACTTATGTGATGTGATTTGCACAAATTTTTGTTCCAAATCATTAGGAACCAACATTCTCTATTGGATTCACATCAAATCCAAACACACAGACTCATAAACCTTCTGCTTATAAATTAGTGCTTTAGGATCCTCACTAAACTCACACAACAACCATTTCTTCTCCTGTACATCTTAGCTATCATACTTAACCATGACCAAATCAACCAACTCCTCCACCTCTAGACCCCCAAAAAACGCACTGCTCTCATAAGTGTGAAACCCTGTTGCTTCATAAATCTTGCTAACTCATCATCAGAGGAATCATCTCCTCTTAATATCTCATCTCCCATAGCAAGTGAAAATTTCCTTACTTTATCCACACCTACACCATCCAATGTTGTCATACAAACTCCACCTCCATCCATAACTCCAATAGCAACCACACCACCACCCACTCCATCACAGACTGTCAAATCTCAATCACAACCAAACTCACCCAAACTCCAACCCATGGAACTATTTAGGACTCCACCCACATCACCTCATCCATACCTTGATGACTTGGAGGATCTCCCACCAAGATCAAACAATCCTCCACCATGACCTTTGAAGGTCAAGAGCCTAGGCTTTTTCATCCAATTTTCCCGGATATCCATGGTCCTTTATACCATGATGCACCATCATCCCAACCTCAAATACCACCTCTCTCACCCACATCAACTCTCATTGCCATAGACGAGGCAATGTGGATCAATCAACCTTAAACCCAAGAGGAGATTAGTGAAGAGCTCAACCGTCTCTACACTCTCTCGAGTATGGTAGATCACTGCCTCAATGAAGCCATGGACCTCCAAAACATCCTCATGAACTCCCTCCAAACACCACCACCAACCAATGAACAAGCACAATCACCACCTCCCAACAACCATTCACAACCACCACCACCACAACCAAATGAGTCTACTCTTCCGCCCGGTTTTGCTCGCCATGATTGCAATATGTGTGAAAGAACCGCTTACATAGCTCAAAGGACAACCATTTTGGTGCACGAGCTCCAAAATGAAATGAGGTTCATTTTGAACCACATTCTTGAGCGTCTAAATGCCATCTCTCATCCTCCTCAATAGGAGAATTTTAGTCTCATTATATAGGACCTTTTAGATGTGGTTGTGAGATTTTTTTTTTTGTTTTTTAGGATGTATTTTTCATTTTTATGTAAACATCATATTATGTTTGTGACTTTTGTCACATAATTTTCCATGAATGAATGTGATGTTTTTATGCTTATGAGTGATCAACATAAAGCATATTATCATTAGTTAGGTAACTAACATCATTATATAGCTACTTGAAATCTACATTCTAGTTTGATCACTTGTACTTTAGGTACAAAATTTTGATCAGACACTACATTTTGACTTTTTAAAGTCAACTAGATTATCATTCTTATTTGAATGAACATAGCATATGCATTATGCTTCTCCATTTGAGGCTATTCACAACTAACATTTCTTTTGCAGCATCTCATACCCTTTTAATGTATACGTTGGGACTCTTGTAATGGGGAGTATACATCGAGGGGGAGCATTTCATTTTTCTAATCATTTTTTTTTTTGTAGGATCATGCATCAGTACCTTGTTACTCCATTTAGGGTGAGTATCAAACAAGGGGGAGCTCTTAAAGTTCTCAAAATCGCTTTCCGCTACGCAACTCTTCTTTTTGTTTCTACAAAAAGGGGGAGAAAGGATTAAGTTTGCATAACTGTGAATCATCACAGTACATACACTTTTGCATAAAAAGAGTTTTCAAACTCAAATAAAACAAACTTAATCTATATTTTAAAGAACTCATGCTATATTTATTAATTTGCTCAAAAATATATTTTATGTTTTGTCATCAACAAAAAGGGGGAGATTGTTAATACAAATATCGTCCAAAAACCTTATTTATATTTTACGATCTTTACTTAGTTTTGTTAATGACAATTACAAAGTATATCCTTTAGCAAATTATAAATGCTAGCTAAAGTCTCTTTAAAACACATTTTACATTTCACAAGTTTACTTAGAATTACATTTTACACATCTATTAGTTTATTTCCTTAAAAGGAAACTTTATTTTTAAAATGATACAATGACAACATGGCATGCATCATACATAATATCTTGGCTAGATCTTCAAGCAAGATAGTTAACTTTGGAAGATTTTGATATGACATGACAAAGGTGTGGAGGATACAGCTGGATTTGGAAAGATTTCCAAAACTCTTAGCTGTCATGTTGCTGTCAAGTTGGCGGAACCAATCGATATAAAGGACGGATCCCTTTTATGGGATCCGCCGGATCCGCCGGCTGTTCACCAGCTTGCCTATAAATAGCAAGCTGATCATTTGGACACACCATCACTCATAGAGCCTAACATTCATACTCATTCATTTACATATCATCTAACATTTATCATTCATTCATTTCATTGATCTTTCCTTTTGTAGCAAAGGAGATTAAGCATCAAGGTTCAACACAGAAGTGTAAAACCTTTAGCATAAGTTACTGTGTGATATAGTTGTAGTTCACACATCATTATTTGTATCATTTATCTCAGTGAGTGTGGTTAGTGTTTTAGTCCTCAAAACACAAAGAGTGTAGTGAGTGGCTGTACCCTTGTAAAGAACTCGACATCTAGCTTAGTGTCGGTAATTGTATAGGCGACGTTAGGTTGGTTCTACCTTGAAATAGAACCCGGTGTTTAGCTTAGTACCGGAAAAGGAAGTAAGCGACGTGTAAAGGTTTTCTCCACCTAGAAGAGAGTTTGTTTCTTAGTGAAGGATAACTCTCGAGTTAGAGGCTCGAGGAGTGGAGTAGGGCAAGGAAGAGAGTCCTTGTAGCCGAACCACTATAAACATCCGTGTTGTGTGGTTTGATCTTTCCTCTCTTTACTTTTCATATATACATTGTGTGAATATATATATATATTGTGTGAATATATATATATATATATATATATATATATATATATATATATATATATATATATATATATTGTGTGAATATTTGTTTGTGCTTGTTTCCTTTGAAATAAGATAAAGTAACAAAGTGAATTAATTTTAAAACGGTAAAACTATTCAACCCCCCTTCTAGTTTTCCACACGTTAGGTCAAATTGAATTTCTACTTCGATAGGTTCTCCAGTAGTCATTCTCATGTTAGAAGAATTCAAATTCCTATATTTGCCTATCAAAGTATAGCAAAGATGATGTTATCTTGTTTTGCTTATACATTGCCTAATGTGACTCAATTAACCATACTTTGAAAGTTGGTTAAGAAAATGACATGTCTTACACAACTCCTAACAAAGGCAAGCGAAATGTTTTAATTTTGTGTTTTAGATTTAAAGGTTGTTTTATGGAGATGGTGTATTTTATGATCTCTTGGACAACATCTTTGTTTGTTAAGTTGTTACATGTTATTTTAACATGATTTGGTTTCCTAGAACCAAGAGACACTCTAATGTGATACAATGTAGAATCTACTATACATCGTGTGTGTTTCAATAATGCTCCTTTGCATATCTTGAGTGAGAATCTAGTAAAGGTTACTTACCTCAATAGATCTTGTGAGCATTTTATTTGAAATAAGACATACTGTTTATTTCAACAAGTATGCTTTTCTAGGAGGAAACTTATCACTCTTAAGAATGCTTTGTGAAACAAGTATTTTAGTGTATGACCAATTTTACTTGTTTATGAAATGACACATGTCGTATTAGGTTATTATTCAACTCTAGTATTAGGTTATTATTCAACTCTAATATCCTATATTTGTTAACAGGATGCAATGTATTCTCTTGTAACATAACCATTCATGTCACAAAGAAAATAAGATGCATAGGATATAAGTTATCCTTTGTCAGTCTTTTGATAAGAGAAATACATGTGATATTCTCAAAGATTTACGACTAACATAATAGTTAATAAAATATTATGTGACACTTTTACTAGACATGTGACTTTGAGTGTTGAGTCGTTCATGAGCAAAGTTTACATATGTTGTTTGTTTGCTCGTGTTTGGTTTTTCGGAAATGACACATTTATTAATTGCATTGCAATATAAATTACTTGTATATTTCGGATGAAACATCCAAGTTGTCAATCCTACTTAGTTGTGTATTTTATGCATCTTTTAAACATATTAGTTTAATGTTTGGAACACAACTATTGGACAACAAGACTCAATATGGCATCTTCAACACAAGTGTGAGTTATGATCCGATGCATATTATTTTCGTCTTGAGGGGACGTCATTATTTTCATAACAATCGAGTGTGATTGAGTATGTAGATTCAAGATAATATGTTTCATCGTATTTTGATGTTATCTTGAAGCTAGACAAATAATGATTCCAATTTCATGTCCACACTCGAAAACTCGTCAATTAGATTTGATGATGATATCAATCATAATTTGAATAATGAATTGATATGTACTCAAAATCTTTCTTGACCCTCACGATCACTCCTTTTAAAAAGAAAATAAAAATTTAAGGAGTGTGTTCCATTTATTCTAATACTAGTTGTATGTGTGAGGTTAATGACGTATCAAGTTACTACTTCGATATTATCATTAATTTTTATTTGAGAAAAACTACTTATATTATTAAGTATAATATTTTTAGTTTTTCGACACCTCATTAGTATAAAAATAATTATCTTAACTATTTTTATACAACATACGTAAAATACTAAATGTTTAAAACATTTTGTATGTGTGTTAAATCAATGCAAGTTTAATACATTTTCTTTTACTTAAATACTAATGTATTAAAATGACATTTTATCTTGTTTAGACAACCCATGGTCAAACAAGACAAAATGATGTAATGTTTTAAAGATCATGTTACGGATTTAATGAAAGTGTTAAGTATTTTGAGGTGATATACTTTTTACACTTAGACCTTTGGGAAAGTAATTGTGTAAGACAATATCTTTCGACACACATGATCTACCAACTTAGTTTCTATTCCTAAGAAGGTTACTAAACCATTTTAAAAGCTTGCAACAAATGCAAGAAAAAATGGTCTAAGCCTATATGCAATGCAAAATCAATTACGCAACTTAGTGCAAGAAGTCTAGCCTAAGTCCTATTGACGCATAAGCCGAAAAGCTAATATTCGACACATAGCAACAAGGCATGAAAGACACTTATGCTCAAAGATAAAATTAGCTCAACTAAAGATAACACTAAGCATACAAAAGTATTAACTAACAATACTAAGACACAAAGAAAAGCAAATAGTCATTTAGCATAACACACAAAGATACTTATCGTCATTTTGTGTATTAAGTATAACAATGTACACTTATCTTGACTTTATTTGAAAATGAATTATTTTCCACCCCATTTAAAAATTTGATCAAGTTCAACACCTTGAAATCATGAATGCATCAATGTGTGATGTTCACTTTGTGATTTGACAAAGAATTTGTGCAATCGGCATGACCGGAAAAGACTCTCTGTTACGAATTAAAGACATTCATAAATTTCACTTTACAATCACTTTCTAAAAATATTTTTAAGTGAAAGTAGACTCAATTACGTTTAAAACGATAGGTGGCACGACTCGTACGGACTTACGGTTGATTTTATACGAATTTTTGAAAATTACCGAATTCTGAAAAACAGACGAAGGTACCGTTAAATTTAGCGGTACCGTCCATATTTAATGGAGCCGTCCGTTATATTTAATGGTGCCGTACGTCTGACTTCAGTTTTTGAAAAGAACCAACTTTTATCAATTTAAGAAAACCTTCAAGCTAGTATGACAACATATACTTAACAACAAAACTTGTAAGTATTAAGTAACTAAATACTTTTCATATTTTTATCACCTTCATGGGTAATTTGATACATGGATCGTACTCAATTTTGAAAACCATTTGTTTTAAAAATTTGAGCGACGTGGCTCTGGTACCAATTGTGGAAACCGTAGAGGGGAGGTGAATACGTTTCCATTTAAAAACTTAAAACTTTTTGTATCAAACACCCGATCAAGTGTGACGTAATATGAAAAGTGTCAACTATGATTATATAGCATCTAGAGATGAATATAGTAAACTACAACATATGCACAATCAAACCATGGAACATACATAATCAATCACGACATAAGCAACTAGCCACACAAACATATACGCAATGCAAATATAAATATAAAGCGCTAACGAATGAAATGAAAGTAAAGAGATAAGTAAGAAGTCGCAAACCGGACACGGTGATTTATAGTGGTTCGGTCACGAAGCTCCTCTTCGCCCTACTCCACTCCCCGAGTACCCAACTCGAGAGTTACTTCACTAATCAACAAACTCCCTTCAGGCGGAGAAAAACCGTACACGTCGCTTAACTTGTTTTCCGACACTAAGCTAGATGTCGAGTGCTAATCTTAGCTAGCACCAATCTACCACGATCTACCCGATCTACACCGTACACGTCGCTTATCCTATTTCCGACACTAAGCTAGATGTCGAGTGCTAATCTTAGCTAGCACCAATCTACCACGATCTACCCGATCTACCCTTGATCAACATGATCAATCACACAAGCCCAATGGCTTCAAGAGATCTCCACTATCTCTTAAGATCACAATGATCTTGACTCACTCTCTCACAAAAGAAAAATAATCTTGATGTATGCTATGATACAATCAAGAGTGTAACACATGTTACAAGACCTAACAACTACAACTCTTGTATCTTCTTGGATACCTTGAGTTCTTCTCTTGCAAATGAAAAGGAATGATAACACTTTGTATCTACTTTGATACTTTGTGTTCTTCTCTTGCTAATCAAGAGGGATGACAACACTTTGTATCTACTTGGATACTTTGTGTTCTTCTCTTGCTAATCAAGAGGGATGACAACACTTTGTATCTACTTGGATACTTTGTGTTCTTCTCTTGCTAATCAAGAGGAATGGAGAGGATCACTTGAATGGATGATTGGATCACTCTTAAACAAACTAAGACTCTCCAAATGATCAAAGAAAGTGTTCTAAGTGAGGAGGGATTAGACCAGAGAAAAAGACTGGAAAAATCAAGTTGGAAGTGTGAAATGGTCCACTATTTATAGGCAAGGGGAAAAATAGTCGTTACAGGGGCACGGCTCCACTAATTGTCAGACGGCTCCACTAAATTTAGTGGAGCCGTCGGTACTTTAGTGGTACCGTGGACGCTCCTTCATTTGTCTTTAGTGAGGAAGGTTTATTTCGGAATGTTGGAGTTGTTTTAGGGGGAAATTTGATTGTTGGGATTTTTTTAAATTATTTTTCAAAATAAAACATTTCTTTTTAATTCAAAAATAATTTGTAAAATATATTTTTGAAAAAATATTTTGTCACATTAAAAATGTGAAGTTTAGAAAAATATAATCCTTTGATCATTTGTCAAGTAGTAGATTTGTTTGTCCATACCTTGAGTGATTTATGTCGGGATGGAAATCTACGACTTCGTTGAAGCATACTTGAGACGTCGGGAGGTGTTGATGTAAGTATGCATTGATGATTTGTGTAAACAAGTAACTTGCACATTTTACGTTATGCATTACAAGTTACATGTTTGTCATTATTAAAACCGGAGAAACCGTTTAGTTTAAATATCGTAATATTTGCACTAACACATGGTACCACTAATTTTAGTGGTTCCGTCTGTACCTTTAGTGGTGTCGTCGTCTAATATTCCAGATTCTTTAGGCTTTACAAATTTTACTTGTTTAGTACTACTTGTAGAAGCTTGGTTTGGGTCAAATCCTAAGCCCGCACGGTCATGTTTACTAAATCTAATGTTTTCAAGCATATCATTAAGTGCCTTTGTTCCTTCTTCAAACTTAATGATTCTCAAAGCATTTTCTTTGAGTTTCTCATTCTCTACTTGAAGATTTATGCATGACCTACATCCTACGTCTACTTCTTTATTTTTCTCAAGTCTTTTGACTTGATCCTTTAGTTCTAAAACTTGCATTTCGAGTTCATGAAATTTTAATTTTAGTGTTTTGTTTCTACCTAAAATTTTAGAACTTACTTCACATAGCTTATTATATTCATCATATAGTATGTTATCATCTATTGACAAATTATCATCACTATAATAAGAAGAGTTGGAATGTACCTCATTCGAAGCCTGAGCCATTAGGCATGTTTCATCGTTGGGCTTCTTCTCTTCTTCTTCAACGCTATCACTCCAAGAACCTCCTATGAAAGCTCTTTGGTTGTTGGTTTTCGGTGGTTTGGGACACTCTCCTATGAGGTAATTAGGATCTCCGCATCTAAAGCATTTCCTATCACTCGTTCCTTTCTTTTCAACCCGGTTCTTGTGTGACGGCTTTTTGTCATCACGAGGTTGCCTAACAAACCTACCTCTTCTCCTAAGGAACTTTTTAAAGTCTCTAATGGCTAACGCATACTCTTCATCTTTACTGTCGGAGTCTGAACAATCCTTATCAATAGACTCCTTTTTGGCTTTCAAGGCTAGAGATCTAACTCTCTCGCTTTTTCCTTTGACTATATCGGAGTCTTTCTTGATTATCATCTCATGAACCTTTAAGTTTCCTATTAGTTCATCGAGAGATAATGTCGCCAAGTCCTTTGACTCTTCAATGGCGGTGACCTTTGCTCTCCATTTAGGATGTAGAGCCCTAAGAAACTTCCTAACATAGTTCTTGCTAGAGTAACCTTCATCAAGAGCTTTAAGACTAGTAATAATAGTATTAAATCTAGCAAAAGCATTATCAATAGATTCATCTTCCGAAATGGAAAATTGTTCATATTGTTGAACAAGAAGATCTATCTTGTTCTCTTTGACTTGGTTATTACCTTGGTGAGTGACTAACAAAGTTTTCAAATTCCTTTTTAGGCAAAGCATTATAAATCATCATTTTAGCCTCATCATTTTTGGCTAATTTTCTTTTAAGTTCATCACTTTGTTTACTATAAGGAACTATTTCATCCTTTTTAGTTTCCGGATTCTTTTGAATCGGTTGAAAGTCACCCTCGGTAATAATATGCCAAAGATCAATGTCTTTTGATTTCACATACGTTTCGAATCTTGTTTTCCAATAAATAAAACAATCGGTTTCGAAAAGTGGTGGTCTTTGCATAGATTGCCCTTCTAGATATTTGTCGGAATCCATTGATCGATTCAAGTTTTAAAATACAATTTACTTTAAAATCTTGACTAACCTGGCTCTGATACCAATTGTGGAAAACTAGAAGGGGGGTTGAATAGTTTTCCCGGTTTTTAAATCTTCTTAAAAACTTTACTTTGAAAAACATTGATCCGAATCTTATGTATAATCAATCAACACCAATATGAACAATTAAACTAGACTAACTAATGTAACTAAATAAAAGTAAAGGAAAGAGATGGAAAGATCAAACCAGGACACGGAGATTTATAGTGGTTCGGTCACGAAGCTCTTCTTCGCCCTACTCCACTCCTCGAGTACTAACACTCGAGAGTTTCAAGCACTATGTCAACAAGACCTCCCTTCAGGCGGAAAAAACCGTACAACGTCACTTATCTTATTTTCCGACACTAAGCTAAATATCGAGTGCTAATCTTAGCTAGCACCAATCTACCATGATCTACTTGATCCTTTCTACTTCACACAATCACACAAGACTCGATCTACCCGATCTACCTATGATCCACTTGATCAACACACTAGCCCGCAAGCTTCAAGAGATCTCCAAGATCTCGACACGATCACAATGATCAACTCTCACTTGACTCAATCTATCCTATCTACTCTTGATCAACACACAAGCCCAATGGCTACAAGAGATATTCAATATCTCTATAAGATCACAATGATCTTCTCTCACAAACTCTCAAAAGAAAAATGATCTTGATGTATGCTATGATACAATCAAGTGTGTAACAAATGTTACAAGTGCTCTAACTACAACTACAACACTTTGTATCTTCTTAGATACCTTATGTTCTTCTCTTGCACTTGAAGAGGAATGAAGAGGATCAATAGGTTGGATGATTGGATCACTCTTAAACAAAAGAAAAACTAAACTAAATGATCAAGAAGAGAAAATGTGAGAAGGGTATTGAACTCAGAAAGTTCTGTGTGAAAAAGGATGCCCAAAAACTGTGAAGTGGGTTGGTATTTATAGGCAGAAAAATTCCAGCCGTTACAGGTACACGGTACCACTAAAGTTCACACGGCACCACTAAATTTAGTGGTACCGTGGTACCGTGCCAGACAAAAATGCTCCTCTTTTTGTCTTTTCTGGTGAAAACTTATTTGGGGAAGTGTGGAGCTGATTTTGGGGGGAAAAATAGTTGTTATGATATTTGAACTTATTTTTCCAATAAAACATTTCTTAATTATTCAAAAATAATTTGTAAAATATATTTTTGAAAGAAATGTTTTTTCACATTAAAAATATGAAGTCTTAAGAACAAATTCACTTCTTTGATCATTTTTCAAGTTGTAAATTTGTTTGTGCATACCTAGAGTGATTAGCGTGGAAATGGGAACTTTCGATTAAAAACTTGTTTACGTTAATTTTAATGTAACATGATTTCACATTTTGTCATCCTCAAAACGTGAAGTTATCGAAAGATATAAATAACGTTTTTAGAACATTATTTGCATCAACATATTGGTTAAGTGCTTATTTCATACAAGTTTTTGCTTAAAATCCTTCATAAGCACTTAACATTGATCTGTTTTCAAGAAAATTTGAGTTTTGAATCTAAAATCAGCCCAAAAATCAGTTTTGGCCAGATAAAGGGGTGTTTGGATTAAGGTTTAAGATCAACAAAAAAGATGTTTTCATAAGTTTCAGCCATTTGTCCAAATTAAGTAAGCTATAATTCAGTCTAATAAGTGGAATTTAAGGTGTTTTAAGCAATTCTAAGTAGATTTGTATGTTTTAGATTGGTTTCCAAAATTTTAAGGTTTAAAACTTTTAGATGTAGCTTATTTTGAAGAATCAATCAAATATACTTATTAGTGTAGTTTTTGAGTTTGAGTTAGTGATATTAGTTAGTTTTTATGAGTTGGTTAAGTTTCAAGTTGTTTTAATACTTATTGTTCAATTTTTAGTTAACTGATTCAACATTTCAACAAAAAAAAAAAAAATCAGTCTGATGTGGGGTTTTCTTTAAGCCATTTTAGTGCTTATTTTTTTAGTTAAAAGTGTTTGAAATTTATTTTACTGGTTGTTTAGTTGTTATTAAATGATGTTTTCAAATGTCTAGCTTAATTCTCAGCTTATTGGTTCCTTTTTGATGGCTTAAAAGTATTAGATCAGGTCTTATTATACTGATGCATCAGTTTGCTATTTGTCTCAACAACCATCTTTAAGCTCATTAAATTCTGTAATTCATTTTTATATGCTCTTTGGTTGATAAGCTAGATCTTTTTTCAGTTTTTATGCTATAGCTTATTTCTTTAAGTGCTTATTTTAAGGTTTGAAAAGTGCCCTCTGGGCTGTTTGGATATGCATATTTCCTCTATTTGCATATTTTGTGAATCTGAGCTTATATGAGTTTAGAACAGCTTATTTAGGTTTAGATTTGCTTATTAGTTTAGCTTTTAGGATTTTAGTAGCTTTTTAAGATTACATACAAGCTTTTATAAGCTTGTGTGTGCATCAGTTAGTCCTTAAGTCCTTATTTGCCTTTTTAAGTTCTTATTAATTGTCTGCTGTATCAGCCCTCTTTTTCCCAGCTTATTCTCTTGATTAGCTCAGCTTATTTAGGTTTAGGACTGTTTTTTTTAGAGTAGCTTTCAGGATTTAGAAGTTTCTTTGGATTTCACACAAGCTTATATAAGCTTGTGTGAGAGCATACAGTAGTCCTTAGCCAATTTAAGTCCTTTAGAATCTGTTTGCTTTTTTATTGCTTTTCAGCTTATTCATTAAGTTTTAAAAAAAATTGTTTTCACAAAAAGTTTCCCTTTTTAACTTATTAATAAGTTCCAAAAAGAAAATTTTCAAAAAAAAATCAAAAAGGGAAGTTGGGAAGCCCAGGGTGAGCCTAGGCTCGAACCCTTGACCTCTACCAACCTCAACCTTAACACACACACCCTACCACTGCGCCCTTTGGACTTCTCTGTCAGAGTTTGAATAGATTTTATATTTAACCACTTTTTTAGCCTTTGTAGCTTATTTTACTTATTGCTTAATAACTGCTTATCTTAATAAGTTGTGACCTTGCTTTTATTTTTTCTAGATTCTTCATAACTTTAATTAGTTTTTCATAAATTTTTATATTTTTTCACTTTAATTTAGTATTTTTTTTTTAATTATTTTTAATCTAAAAGTGTTTTTAATTCATAAAAAATAAAATATAAATAAAAAAAATATAAATCTTTTTTCTAAAATTCTTTTTAATCATTTAGGACTTTTAGGAACGAAATATGCACATCTAGAGTAGATTTTTGAGTTTTAGATTTTCTTAGCCCGTAAAAGCCGTTTTTTTAGTTTTAATTGTTTTTTTGATTATTTGTGTTTTGCTTATTCATTTTATATGCTTTTTAGTTACTTTTTAGTTTATGTTTTATAATTTTAGATATAATCCCAAAATTCCTCACTTAATCAAATCATTCAATCACGAACGAGATTCACCGTTCCATTCACACTTCATTCGGAACCTCACGACCCGGGAAAAATCAATACTTCTGGATTTATATTTTGTTTGAAATTATTTGACCTCTCGGTTTATTCAATTATATATATATATATATACTAGACTTCAAAGCCCGCCCGTTGGGCGGGCATGACTTGTAATAATAGTTTGGGTTGTTTTTGTCGTATTTAAACTATGTTTTAATTTTGTTACACGAAACACAATAAAATGTAGTGACGTATATGTAAAAACAATAAAATATAGCCACCCATATTTGTTGTTTGTTTTTTTTTTTTTTTTTTGTTGTGAATATTTCATCATTTATTATTTGTACTAATAGGAAGCATTTTATTTTCTTTCACGCCGGAGGCATATAAGTGTATCCGACTTAAACTTTAATAGGTTATTTTTGACAATGAAAAAAAGAATTCATGCACTATTTGTTTTACAACAATAACTAAGTAAACAACTACATATGCTCTTTTTACATAACTATTTTTAGTTTGTTACTTTCAAGATAATAACTATTACTATTAAGTTGAATAAGCTAAATTACATTTGACAATAAAAATGTGTATCCGGAAGAAGCAAACATGAAACTACAATGTTGATCTTATAATCCCAGTTAATATTTTTTCATGTAAATAATTTGGTGAGTCCTTTTTTTTTCTTTTTTTTTTATGCATGACCTTCTGTTTGTAAAATATTAAGAGAAGAACATGCAAGTTGTGTAACATAGTCATTAGTAGTCTATTCTTATAGACTTGCTACATTTGTCTTTTCATCTTCCTTACACTAACCATTATCACATCATCGAAAACACCAAAGCTTCACTTGTCAAAACAACTGTTCCGGATCAACAAAAGGTGAACTATACAATCTTGATCTTATACATTTGTTTACGCTTTGTTAATCTTTTTTACCTGATTTACTCATTGAAAAGATGAAACCTTGTATCGATTGATTGTTTTAAGTATATTTTATTTAACTGTATGTTTAAGCTAATAATTTGTAGTTGCATGTTTTGTTTTTTGTGTCTGATCTTAGGCTATAATTAACTTGATTAATCATCTTCAAAATTATTGTCATTCCATATTTTAAAAAATTAATTATTTGAAGTCAGATGAGGTAGTTATATGTCCACTGTTAAAAGTTCATCAAAGGTATCCGTTTTGGTTTATTTCTTAGATTAGGATGGTGAGAAGATGATAAAAGTTTGTTTGTTAGGGCTTTCAGGTGACAGTAATGCAGTTGTTAATCTTAGGAATGACTTTATGCTTGGTATATTTTGTGGGAAGTCATTTGGGTTATGTAAATCTTAGTTTAAGTTTGTTTTAGATTATCTTAATGTTTATGGGTCATATCTTTTCGGAAAGTGGTTAAAGTTGGCTGTTTATGGTTGTGAAATAGTTTATATCTTTAATCATCCGTGACGTGTTTCTTTTTTGATGTTTTGAAGGCTAATTGTGGGTATCTTATGTACAAAAAATTTGACTTTAAATGAATATGATGGCTTTTTAGTTTGGTTTGTAATTGTTTGTTGATTAGTTGGAGTATTTTAGTTGTATTCATTGTGGCTGTTTAGTAGGGTGTTTTTAATAATACCTTAAAATTAAAAGATATAACGTAACATTGTGATTCATAAAGGGTTTTATGTATTTCGAGTTTTGAATGTGTATGATTTTCAAGTGGATAATTATGATGTGTTTTGTTAATTGATTCCGTCACGGTTCTACAACGTGTTTATGTTTGTTGTATTACCAATTTCAACTGAATTAGACTCACTGTATTGATTTTTCAGGCTTGAAAGAACGAAGATGGACCAACAATTCTTGTGCCGTTTTAATTTGAAAACCAACCCAGAATACCAGGTTTACATTCGTATATACATGTGACTATAGATTATCATCTGATGATATTTTGTACCTTTAGCAATTGAAACATTTTTGTTTTGCAGAAGTTGCCTAACGTGTTTAAAGAGAGATTTTACGATGATCAAGATTATATTTTCGTTAATGGAAATAACAGATACAGATATATATGCTTAATTAGGGTTGTTGAAGGTGAATTTCAGCTTTATGGACATGAGTGGGGAAGATTCGTTCAAGATAATTTGCCGTCATCAGTTAAAAGACTACATTTTGTGAAGGAGGGTTTAGATACTTTCTACGTCACTGGGTATAATGAGGATGGTAGTGAAGGCCCTGGTTACGATAGGCGTGTTGTGGGGCGTAGAGTTGTGAGGTGTTTGGTCAGATTTATGGTTGGAGGGCAGGTATGAATGTTTTATCCTCTGTCTTTTACATATAGATTGGATTTGCGTAGATTTATAGACATCATCAGTTAACGTGCAACTAAAATAAGTATCATATAAGTTGGTTATAAAAACTGAATGTGAGCTTCGATTGAACTCTTGTATTTGAAAGTAGATTGGAGATTAATTAGATGACTGTGAGGTGAAACACAAACTGCTATTCTATGATAATTTTTATTAATATTATCTTTTAGTTTGTCCATGTTTAACCTTATTCATTATAAACTTAGTTGGCTTATTTAAAGAAAATTCAATTAGAGAGAGGCTGTGGAATAACGAATATGATAGATATACATTGTCTCTATAATTGCATCCATTTAAAGTACTTTGGTGCATCCGTTTAGCTTGTGTAATAATGAATATGATAGTTATTGTTTGGTGAAATGTTATTGATATCGTTTAACGTTTTTATCTATATTCATATCTGTTATTGTGCGTAGATCTATATATATTATGATTGTTGGTGTGTATTTAGTGTCTTGTGTTAAGATTATCGATTTAGGGGAAGTTGTTGGATATTGAATTGAGCTTGAATTTCATAAATGGATAATCACTTTCGATATCTAACATTTTCCTAGTGAAAGGTTTGTGGAATATTTATGGTGTTCAGTTATACAATATGTGGCACTTGTTACCCATTTTTAGATGGGCCAATATGTGTTATGCTTTATCTCAAACAAGTCGGATTAAGTAAAATGCAGGTAAAATAGAAACAGGTCGATTTGAGTTACAATTTTTTCAAACGGGTCCATTAAATAAATCTTGATATGTGGACTGTTGTAGACAGATGATGGCACAATTGTGATTCAATAAAATATTGATTTCAGCCAAGCAGATGTCAAACACGATTAGTATTTGGCCTAGCTTGCACCTTTGAAAACCATTTAGAATTGTAGACTATAAACTCTGTGGGTCGATCAGATTGTGTGCCATGGCTGTTTATCTGTTTGTGATTTTGTATTCTTCGAGATGCTTCACTTTGTGCATGTATGGAAGTTTTGAAATGAATTTGTATTTACAACCAATAAAGAAGGTCAATCTTATAATTGCATTTCAAATGGAATTAGGAAGAAGCTTCCTAATTAGGTAGAGTAGCTATCTAAGCTTGCAGCTTTGAAAACCATTTAGAATTGTAGACCATAAACTCTGTGGGTCGATCAGATTGTGTGCCATGGCTGTTTACCTGTCTGCGGTTTTGTATTCTTCAAGATGCTTCACTTTGTGCATGAGGAGGGGTTGAGGCAGATTTGAGTGGTCAGCAAGGGAGATCCTGTCTGAGGGACACACCATATGGATCCTATGGAAGTTTTGAAATGAATTTGTATTTACAACCAATAAAGAAGCTCAATCTTATAATTGCATTTCAAATGGAATTAGGAAGAAGCTTCCTAATTAGGTTGAGTAGCTATCTAACCCTCTAATCGCCATTTATTCGTCTTTGGAATCCTTCTTCTTAGCGTTTTTGTATGTTAATACAATTTCCGATCAAAGAAAAACCTTATGCATAACAGGAGTTTACATTTCCAAGTAATTCAATACATCTAACTGATGTCAAAAAAAAATTTGAGTCTATTGTTGACAAGTTATATGAAATTCATCATGAGAGTAGTCATTAACGTTATAAACTAAGGAGTACTAACAAATAACACACACATTTATCTTTCTAGACATAAACTAAACTGAATAATAAAGATATAAATGTTTATGTGGATATTGTCATGAAAAACAGGACATTTTGATCTGGTTATCTCAAAGTTAGTGCAGATAATAGGGTATTACCAGAGCATAACTTTAGTATACTCGAATTAGCTTTGTGCATGCGTTATGGTGGGAGAGTAAACTTCTCAGACTCTCTGTCTCCAAATCACAATTTTGGCATAGGTTTGTACTTATTTAATTGTTTTTCTATGTTTTTGTAATTCCGATTCTACTGGGAGATTTTTTGCAAGATATATGGAAAGATATGTTCAAAATTTATGCTAATGGTTTGAGGGTTAAGGTGAGACATGAAAGGGTTAAATTGGATGCAAACAGTGTAGTAAGGTCTTACAGGCTGTTTGGCAATAGTTGGGAAAGACTTGTTGACTATTTGGAAATTGACATAAGGCAGCCGATTGTCTTCACCAATCTAGGAGATAATAAATTGAAACTGGCGCTCTTTCGCAATGATGGGACGTGCTTATATCCGGAGATTGTGTATCCAACATTGTTGAGGGTACCTGGTCGTGGAATACCATTGTATGCCATGGAAGGTATGTATTCTTTAATGTTTTATGATGTGTTTCAAATAGAAAGAAGTTTTGTCCTGTTATTAATTTTAATAGCAGATAGAAGAGCCCATCATGTTTGCACATGGGAAGGACACACCAACCATAATGATGAAAACGCCGTCTTTCATGTTGAGCTGAATGGAATCGTGTTGGAATTTTACCATGTGGTAAGTATTCAAGGAATATGTATTAATATTCCTGATTTATTTTATTTATCTTGGTTATATTTTGTTAGTTGCTGATGTTTGAAGGGTTTTTTTTTTTTTTCTTTTTTTTTTTTTTTTTTTTTGATTTTTTTCATGATAGACTCTACCTGTGGATTTTGCTGGCCATCAGCAGATGCAGGCATACAATCATGCGTTTCTGGTGCATGATGATGAGAGGTTTCCCGTGAAGGTTCGTACGATAAATGATAAAAAAAAGAACAAACAGGGAACAGCAAGTGAAACTTACTGGGAATTTTAGGACGTTTGCGAACATGTGTGGGTTTAGGATTTTTAAATTGATGCGATTCAAATTTGTTGACATTGTTTTGGAAGTTGTGGACGGTCAACAAAATGTAATTCCGGTATTCCACGTCTGTTAAGTTGATCACAACATCGTATCAGCTTTTGTCTAGGCAATTTTATTCCGAATATTTCCCCTGTGGGCATACATGGGTAGGTAAGGTCTTTGTTGATTTTGTATATGAAAATTAGGTGTACGAACATAATTTATATTACTAACGCTTATGACTGTAGCGTGTATAAGATATTTTAACGGTAACAATAGTTTTTACAACTAAAACTCAACAGGTGGTTGTTTTGTGTGTTGTTATATTTTGCGTTGATGTTTATGGGTTGTTATATTTTGTGTTGATGTTCTTATGGTATTTAAATGGATCCTCAACAACCTAATTTCTAATGTTCATCCTTCATTTTTTGCTAGTTTAACTTTACTATTCTTGCTCATAGGCTCATCAACTGATTTGTAATACAGAATTTACTTTAAGTGTCATCGAAGTTAAGCCACATATGAAATAGACTACATTAGACTCCATTATTAGGAAATCACCTTAATAATGTGCATCGTATGGATATATGGGGAGATCACGCGGTCCACTGCTCTAGTGAAGTGGGTGTGAAGTTCAGGCATAATCTAGTACGTGACATTCTTTGTTGATATATGTTCTAAGGTGGGGATCATGGTGCGTAAAGAAGTTCCTATGGGGTTCCTTTCAGAGGATGGGAAGGAGTTGCGACCTGCAGACTTGCTATTATTTAATTGGCATCAAGGTAAAGATGCATGTTTGGATGTGACCGGTATCTCTCCATTTGCTGGTACTGGTGTGACTTCATGGGCTCCCGGGGTAGCCTTGCATAATGCTGTGGAGAAGAAAAAGAGGAAGTATGCGTCCAAATGTGAGGATAATGGATACAAGTTTGTACCTTTTGCTTTTTCTACCTTCGGGGAGTTTGACACGGAGGCTTTGGACACACTTTCACGTATTAAGTCTATTGCCAATAGCCACTCAAATAATGCTAAGAGTGGTATTTTTATTTTTCATAGAATAAGCTTTTGTATACAGAAAGGGGTGGGAGCCCAACTTGTGTCTAGACTCCCATCCAACTTTATGTAAAATTCTATGAATCTATAATAAATTTTATAATAATAATAAAAAAAAAATAATAATAATAATAATAATAATTTAAAAAAAAAAAAAAAAAAAAAAAAAAAAACTTCAATATTAATTAACAATCGATATTATTAACTTGTATAATTGCAATACGTTTTTAAATGCGAAACAATGCTTCTTTATACACAACGTTTGTTGTTGACTTTGAGTATTTCCCATCCTCGTCACAACAAAGAACCTTCAAACCTTTCTTGCTTTTGACTCGAGATACTGCCACGTAAAGCTGGCCGTGTGAGAACACCGGCTGTTGGAGAAACAATCCTACTTGCGTCAATGTTTGGCCTTGGCTTTTGTTAATAGTCATTGCGAAGCACGGTGATACCGGGAATTGTCTTCGGTTAAATTTAAAAGGCATTTTGGTATCTGAAGGACTTAAAACCATACGTGGTATAGCACAAATAGTGCCAACACTTCCACCTGATATAATATTAGCTTCAATAATATTAGTACCGAGTCTTCGAATTTGGAGTCTGGTTCCATTGCATAGTCCTGTTGTTTGATCAATGTTTCTCATGCACATAACAGGTGTGCCTATTTTAAGAGTCAGAGAATGACGCGGAAGTCCGGATATTTTAATGCTGTTGAGAAAGTCACACGTGTACAATTTCGGATTGAAAGTGGTGTCTTCATCAGCAATACCAATCGAGTCAGAACTTAGATATGTTTTTTGATCTCCTTGAAGTAGTGTAAGCATTCTATCATTGATCACGTCCACAAGTTCATGAGTTGGTGCGAGGATGGCCCTCTCTTGAAAAAAGGTTGGGTTATAAAGGTTAGCGATCAAATCTGGGTAAGTTTCTTCAATTATTGTACCAACATGATCTTCGGAATCAGGAATCAACATGTCGTCTGTAAATTCAACGTTTGCTTCCCCATTGTTTTTACCTCCGATCGTTCCATTTCCAATTGATAATATCCAATCCGCAAAATCTTGTATTTCTTTACGTTCGGAGTTGTTTGAACTTGTTCCTAGCCTCATGTTGATAGTCAATTGTAGTACTGTACAATGGTCCCATAAATATGAAGAGTTTATCGACGCGTGTACAACGCTATGTCGTGAACCGTTTGTGATGACCGGAAGGATTTGTCGTAAATAACCTCCGAACAAAACAACCTTTCCCCCGAAAACTTGTTCAGATGGGTTTGATGGGTGTGTTCTACATATGTCTCTTAGTGTTCTATCGAATGCTTCGTAACAATGTCTATGTGTCATTGGAGCTTCATCCCATATGATTAGCTTGCATGCTTTTATAAGTTCGGCCAGCTCACTATCCGCTGGGATATGGCACATAGAATCATCGACTACGCTGATGGGAATTGCAAATCGAGAATGCGTTGTTCTCCCCCCCCCCCCTCCAACAAAAGTGCGGCTATACCGCTTGATGCGACATTTAACACTATATCTTCTCTTGATCTAATTGCTGCGGACAATTTCTTATAAAGATAAGTTTTACCCGTGCCTCCATATCCATATACGAAGAACATACCCCCCGTTTGGCCGTTAACAGCGTCCATCAAAGTAGTATATATATTTTTTTGCTCATTTGTTAACGTTCCAAGTAGTCTGTTGTGTTGTTCGCGTAATTCGACTGGGTTGTATTTTACCTCGTCCGATATCAGCCTGTTGTAATGTGACATTAGGAACATTTCGTTTGGCAAAGTCATGTTTGGGATGTTCCTCAAGCTTTTATTGTTGCAAAGAAGCATGTGCTCGATATATGTAAGACATATGTTTTTCCTTTGTTCGTCTGAAAGTTCCAAATCTGCAAAATTAAAATGTATGTTTTTAGTTTGATCAAATAAAGCATCTACATAAAATCAAGTGTTCAATCTTTAACGTAAATTTTGATGCAACATTTAACCCACATTGCTGTATATTATACATGGTATACATATCAAATGCATGTCAAACATTTTTAGGAGTGTATTATAGATATTCATCGTGTCTATTTGGTAGGGTGTTTTTACTTCTATCACTAAATCAACTCATACAACTAACTTTTGGTACATATTTTCCACTCGATAATATCAATCTAACACACACACACCCATTTGCCGCTTTCACTGCCGATCATCACTGTAAGCATTTTTTTTTTATTTGATTACTAAAAAGGAATTGTTTCACCCACAAAGCATTTGAAAATTCAGTTTAATAACAGATTTAGCATTTTCCTGTATCGATTTTGAAGGTACACGAGGGTTTGGAACGATTTATGTATGATCACTGATTGGTTATCAATGTAACTTGTGGTTAATTACAACATTATAAGAATGCATTGTCGTTTTGTTGCTTAGATAAATGATCCCCAAATATTGTAGTCCGATTCCTAGGGTTTTGTTTAATAAAATCATATTATTGTAACACCCACGGTTTTTTTGTTTAACATTTAGTAGTTTTGAATGTGGTTTTTAAAATAAATGTTTTTTGTTTGGCGGTGCTTTTGTTTGTGTGTGTGTGTGTGTTTTTTTTTTTTTTTTTTTTTTTAATTTTTTTCTAAAAAACTATCACTGAATGAACATCATATTCATTGTTTGTCGTTATCTAACTTATTAATGTGATTTTCAAGTTTTCAGAAACATGGCATCTCAGTTTTTGATCAAGGTTGATTACTATTACCGTAAAAGTCAGGTCTGTATTAACTTCCGTTTGTTGTATATATAGTAGAACGTTTGATTTGATTTCGTGTGACGTTTTCACTTCTTTTTTTTTTTAATACATGTATATACATTTATTATGGCTATGTTGTAGACATTCCCCAAATGGTTTCATGAGGTGCATTATAATGGTCAGAATTGGGTGTATTTGATCAACAATAAGTGTGTGAAATTTAAAGTCTGGATGGACTGGTTGCCGTGTGAACAGTGGCAGCTGCACGGTGACGAATGGAGACATTTTATTAAGAAAAGTGGTTATCAAGACATTGCATACCTTCACTTCATCAAGGAAAGTGCCGATACATTCTATGTGACAGGCTATAATCGCGAAGGAGTTGAGAGTGGTGGCTACAGGAATGTGAATTCAGATATGCGTCCACCCAGATGGATGGGGTTTGTTGGCACTAACCCTGTTGAATCACCGGTCAGTATATGTATATCTTTTCTTGTTTGTTCTGGTTTGAAGCCTGAGATATATCAACGTAAATTTTCTTGCCAATAACAACAGTTTTATACTTTGACCTGTTTTTTTTTATATTCTTATAGGTTGTTTCCGGAGAATTTCTGAAAGATGTTAAAGATGATGAGGTTTTTATATTGAAAGTAAATGATCAAGAATACAATGTGATGCATCAGCGTATGCCAAATCCTGCATCAACAACGAAATATGAGTTTCTTTTCTATGGACATGGATGGATGGATTTGGTCGGTGCTTATAACATGGCTCAGGGTTTCAAAGTTGTGTTCACAAATCTGTTTAACAACAGGGCTTCGGTGATCATATTTAAAAAAGATTGTACGCCATTAACACACGAGGTAGTCAGGCGCACTTTGGTGGCAAGAGGTGATCCATATCCTGGCGTTGATAAAGGTCATTGTTTATAAGTGTACTGTTGCTGTCCTAATATTTACGTATGGGTTGCATTGTTTAAAGAGATATAATTTTTTTGATTTTTTAGACCCAAGGATACTACAAAACTGCACATGGAATGGACATGCCAAGTACCACATGGATGAAGAAAATACCTTTTACAGGCCATTGCATTGTTATGTTTTTGAGCAGAAAAGATTGGTATAAATAGTATTTTATGGGTTTTATTTTCTAAGGTAAATTTTTAATGCAAGTGATTTTTATATTTTTTTATTGATCTGTTTGCCAGACCATTCCTGCAAAATTCGTCAAACAGCACAAGCTCTTCAGGTATGAGCATGCGTTGGTTCGCCATAAGTCTCATCGTTTCAGATTCATCCTTTTCCAGGAGAAACACCATGAAGATGCAAATCGTGTTAATCACGTTTATCTGAAAGGGCCTTGGAGACAATTGGCTGCAGAATGGGGCCTGGAACAGAATCAGATGTTGAGGTTTAAATACACAAAGGATGTTGGTGACGATAAAGCTATCGTTTTTCATGGTGAGGATGATGTCAAGATCCCACTGTTTCACGTTTGCTGATGCTGTTTGGTTGGTACGATGCTGATTAAGAAATCCTTTTGGTATGTTTTCCTATACATTAAAGCTTTTATGTTGGTTAAGGTAATCATATTTTAGACTCTGTATGTGTAAATTATTTGTACGTGTTGTTATGTGGTGTGGACATGTCAGTAGTAATTTTCTCTAACTATGGATATAGTAGGTGGACTTGTAGGAAGTGATTGTCTTTTAAAATGATGCTATGTTTATTAAGGGTTATGTTGAAGTCGTTATTGTTGTTTATTCGATTCTCTTCGATTGTTATAATTTTATTGCTAACAAATATACAATATATTATTTATAGGATCTTAAGATATGTTGTTATTAATACGCTTTATTATACTAAAAAATGTCATACCTGGATCACTCCTCTTTATTCGCTCTGCATGTAGTACATCAGTAGCCATTACTTCCCATGTCTTTTCATAAACAAATTCTGGTCGAGCCATACAATCCGTCATAAGTAATATAACATAAAACTTTCGCAAATAGTTTCCGGTCCCCCATAGGCTAGCTTCTAACAACCCATCGATGTATTCCTTATCATCTTCCAATAGACCTCGTGCTTGGCAAGCTTCTTTGTATGTGTTGTATTCAACATCTTCGAATCTTTTAAAATCTTTCCAATCTTGGGCGCCCGAAACCTTGTTAATCAAGACTCGTAAATAAAATAGCTCCCCGGTGGATGGCGACACGTGATGCACACGTCCAATGCACGTGCCCTTTTGTCTTTTTACCCATACTCTCTCTTCTTGCTTCCATACATAGTGCTTTGGAAACTCGTGGTAAAGTAGTTTTCTTGCTTCTACATCTGTCTTGTTTGTTTTCATCCATTGGATGAATTTCGTGTCATTTACAGACGCCTTATCTAACGTACAATCAATACTTTCCGAAGAATCAAATATAACCGATTGCTCGCCTTCTAAATGAAATGGCAATCGTTCAACGGTAGGGAATCTATAATGGATGTCAAATTTGTATATCCTCCATGCCGCTTCACATGCTGAAAGGTATTGACAATCGTAATAATCACTTATTTCATCTATATCTTGGTCTTCTACAGCCGCCGTTGCCCTGTCAGGACCTTTGTTTATATATTTGAATAGATATTTTATGGAACCTATCTGGTTGCACCATTCCACATTAATATGTGATTGGTAACGTCTCAGCAACCCTGGATTATAAGGTACCACGTATCCGTTGTGTAGTTCTGCCCCACTCTTTGTTATTGTACAACCGTCGTTTCTCCTTTTATAAAGTGCGTAACCACTTTCATCTATGACCGTTGAGTCGTTGAATTCTTTAGGGAATCTCTTGGTGCATTTGTTTTTTACTGTACACGGACAACTTGGACGTTGGGGGCCACATGGGCCATGCATCATATGATCTGTGACGATTTCATACAGCTCGGGGTCCTCATTTTTGTCTGGTATTTCTGCTGAAATAAAACCATCGATCTGGCTCGTTGTTTTGATTTTATCATTTTCTTCCAGAAAAAGCAATATATGGGCATGTGGTAGCCCTCTTTTTTGAAATTCAACAGTATAAACAGCTGCAGTAAATTGATAATGTTAGGTACAGTATACAATCGATAATAGTTGATGCAATTACTTTGTTTTTGGTGATAAAGGCATGGTGATAATACCTGCTTTCAAATGTCCAAAATAATGCCGGTCTTTAAAATCTCTCATTAGGCTATCCAACTTTTGTTTAAAGACTCTAGTTATCGCATCAGGTCTATCATCAGACTTAAGTCCCCTATCTGCGACAAATCGTGCAATTTCCGGCCAATTTGGATTGCATGTAAATGTGATAAACAGGTCAGGGTACCCGTAAACTTTGCATATTGTCATGGCATCTAAATAATTCTACATCATATATCTGGGGCTCCCGGTAAATGACGATGGTAGTATAAACTTTTTTCCTCGTAATGTGACCCCAGAATCTTCTTGTTCTGCCAGCTTTGTAAGTTTAGAATATGTTTCACTCCTTAAATCTTTCTGTTGATTTTTAACATAGGACATCCTTTCAGATTCTACCATGGTGTATGCGTCAACAATGAATTGTTGACATAATCTCCTTGCATTGAGCACCATCGAGAAAACACCTGTCCTTTCTTGTAGTCTATAAGCAAAATACTCCCTCATTGTTACTCTTGTTCTCTTGTTTGTTGGTGTATGATCAGTGATACCAACATGGTATATATCTTTCCAGTAACCATCTTCTGCATATGGGAACAACAATGGGTATTGTAATGCCAGATACGATGGGTGTAATTCACTAATTCTTTTAAGACCTCCTTCCTGCAAATGTAAAATAATGTCTCTTTTATTAATTGTTGCATCAAAATCTCCAACTATGAGACCTCCAATTTCATCAGCTGTAGGTAGGTTATAATTTCTACCATCTCGTTCTCTTGTACCGATAAGGCGCATTTTGAACTTATGTTCATCATCTCTCCTGACCAACCGTTCCCCAGCCATTCTGAACTGACCAACTAATGGATTGATGGTATCCAGCATGTCACGTAGATCAACAGTCAATTGGTGGTCTACAATATAGTTGTTTGATGTTGAATTGCCATCGATCGTGCTGTATAAAATTAATACATGTATATTAATATAATGTTGTTTATGCAATGATTGAATGAAGAACATAGCCTAAACGATACGATAATTAATGTTGTCATACCTGACACATTTCATTCTATTTTGTATTTCATTCTTTGAGTCGTAAATATATAACTGAGCAAAAACAGGAGGCTTATCGCCTTCTGGCAATAGACTTCCCATCCTGTGGTAATTTTCTCCCTGGATCCTGTAACAATATGCTTCGTATCCTTGATTAATAGACGTGTCTTGTCTTGCACCCATAGATGTGAATGAAAACATTGAATTGTATCTCCTGATGTTCTCAACGAAATCCTTGCTTTTTGAATGCTCACCATTCATTAGTTGTCTTAACAATTCAGGTGGATTTTTAATCTCACTTCCTAATTTTACTTTTCCCTTCCCACAACATATGGAGTATGACTCTGGGCTTGAACATGTCGATCCAACCGTAGTCTCAGCATGCCATAATAAAGCGTCGCATGATGCACATGTGAAAATAGGATCTCCATGGTCCAAATAATCTGTAAAGAGAAAATTAGTCAGGAAAGTCTGGAAAAAAAAGAAACTGCTGTTTTATCTTTGTCAACAAATGGTTTTTTTACAGTGGTTTGTTTAATGGATGTACCATTAGATATGCCTTTAAATAGTTTTATTTGTGCATCCTGATTGTTTGATGAAGCCATATTATTTAAACTTTCACGTCTTGGGATTTTTTGTGTATGCATTATTGCTTTATCCTGTAGCCTATGTGATTTGCGTTTCGCAATGTGTACACCAGGCTGAATAGTTCCAAGATAAGTAGGCTCTTTAGGTATTGCTGCAGCAAAAGTGAATGGTTAAAAAGATAATGAGAGAAATATTACTTAATTATTTGTTTAGGGAATGATAACTTTATTACGTGTTTTAGTTGGGTCTTTGAATGGCCGGCCCCTTGGTCTCTTTGCTGGTGTCGTTGTTTTGGTTTGAAAAGAGGCGTGAGTTGGCTGCACGTTTAAAGCATTTGTATCTGGTGCATATTGAAAGTATATTAATATGCTAAATAATAGTCACTATAAGCAAACTTAGCCCATGAATAATATGATGGATAGCTTCAACTAATTGGATTACCCGCTTGTACTGGATATATTAGTGGGCGGTCTGTGTGTGTGTTTGTCTTCTGGTGTTTTTCTTTAGGTCTTCCACTCGGTCGGATTGTGAAATCATCTGATGAAGTTGCGACGCTACCATCTGCTGTAAATTGAAAGTGCATTAATATAATTAAACATGTGTCATTGTGGGCGATCATAGTCGGTAAATATCATATTGGGTAGTTTCAACTAATTGAATTATCGGCTTGGGTTGTATATATTGGTGGTTGGCCTATTAGTGTGACTGTCTCGTGGTGTTAAATAGTACTTAATTACTCATCGAGGGAATGATAACTTTCTTACGTGTTTTGGTTCATATTTAAAGTACATTACTATAGCTAAATAATAGTCACTATAAGCAAACTTAGCTAATAAATAATATGCTGGGTAGCTTTAACTAATTGGATTACCCCTTTGTATTGGATATATTAGTAGGCGGCCTGTACGTGTGTTTGTCTTCTGGTTTTTTCCTTTAGGTCTTCCACTCGGTCGGGTTGTGAAATCATCTGATGAAGTTGCGACAGTACCATCTGCTGTAAATTGAAAGTGCAGTAATATAATTAAACATGTGTTAATGTGGGCGATCATAGTCGGTAAATATCATATTGGGTAGTTTCAACTAACTGAATTACCACCTTGGGTTGGATAAATTGGTGGTCGGCCTATGCGTGTGACTGTCTCGTGCTGTTTTTCTTTGGGTCTTCCGCTCGGTCGAACTGCAAAATCATGTAATGTAGTTGCCATGCCACCATCTGTTGTAACTTTATATTGCATTAATATAAGTAAATAACTGTCGTTGATAATGCATTAATATAATTAAACACGTGTCAATGTGGGCGATCATAGTCCCTAAACCCCATGTTGGGTAGTTTCAACTAACTGAATTACCGTTTTGGATCGGATATATTGGTGGTCGGCCTATGCCTGTGACTGTCTTGTGGTGTTTTTCTTTGGGTCTTCCGCTCGGCCGAACTGCAAAATTTTCTGATGTATTTGCCATGCTACCAGCTGGTGTAAATTGATATTGCATTAATATAACCAACTAACTGTCATTGTAGAGAAACATAATCTAAAAATATCATGTTGAGTAGTTTCAATTAATTGAATTACCAGTTTGGATTGGATATATTGGTGGTCGGCCTATGCGTGTGACTGTTTTTTGGTGTTTTTCACTAGGCCTCCCCATCTGTGGAGATGCTAAATCATTAAGCGTAGTTGCCATGTTACTACTATCACAAGTATATGGATTGCAAATGTTTAATCTGCAGAAATTTTGTATAATAAGTAATCAATATATTTCAAATTTAAGCAAAATCGTGTACACCATATCCATCCATTATGATATAATTTCATATTTTATATCAAAATATCAACATAATATAAGATAACCACCAAAGTTTAAATATCTAAACCGTATCAAATATTTGTAGAAATGGGTTGTAGATATTTAAGGTGATGAAAATCTACATAATATATGATCAATTTTTTTTTAATTTTAAACAAAATTTGGTACAACATATTTATATATTAATATTAATAGTATATTCTACATGATAACTATTAAAGGTTAGATATATTTAGATAAGATATAGTCCTTATACATAATAATATATAATGTATATTTAGATATGATATACTTTGCAAACATGGGAATATATAATGAAATATAAGGATCGATAGGAAAAATGTTTCCAATGGCACAATTCCAAATTTTAGACGAGCTAATGAATCTTGCTGGATCGTCCAAATTGCACGACCGTATGCGTGTTTGGTTTGTACAGCAGGCATGTGAAGACTCGGCCTGTGCAAAATTGATCCACACTTGCTGTGAGCATCTTAGGAGGGTGATGGCGAAAAACCGAGTGATGATAGTTGACATGGAAGCATTGGGACAACGTGGGGTTGCATTGGACTCACTTGATGCTTTGAAAAAAACTCAAGAGAGGCATCGCGTATTGCTTGAATTGCTGGTAGATCTGTGTGCGCAAGCCAAAGCTGGAGCTCGCGAAGAAGAGGTTAATGCCCTGAAGATGAACGATTTTAATTAAGTAGTTTTATTTTTATTTTTTTCCCTATACAACGATTAATTACTATATTTGCTTGATTTATTAAGTACGTCTGTTTGATTGGGTTTTTACACGGATTACATGAATACTTCTGCACAATATTCTTTTAACTTTTCATAGTTGCTTACAATCATGGTCAATAATTCTGGTAACATGCGCATTTAAAAAAAATCAGAATACATCACATTTATCATCCAAATAACAAAACAACGGTTCAAGTAACAACATGGTCTTAATGTAAATGAAACTTTAAGAAATAAACAAACTGTTTTCAATGTCTTTGCAAAACGCAACAATTTTTTCTTGTGTCTCTGCTATTGTTGCATTCCAAGCATCGATGCTCTGTTGTCGTGCCCGCACGATTTCCTCATCCCTCCTGTTATGTTCTTCAAGAAGCTTTATACGACTATTGTAAAGATCGATCAATGCTTTTTCAGTCCCATAGGCGCCTGAATGACATTTATCCCATATATGCTGGGGTATGCTGAAAACCTTGTACTTGTCTGGCATGGAAGGAACAGAACCATATCTTGGTCGTTTACCTTTTTTCAACTCAGCTTTTGATGCGGACAATGCCATTGAAGTTTCAAACTAAACAATAATATAGAATAGTAAAAAGATAACAAAAAATCTTAACACATACCAAACATTATGTTAGGAATATAAATATTCAGATGAAGGCTCGGTCACCCCGAGCATCTAATTAGCATTTCTATAGCTCGTAGGCTTATCTATATTATCAGTAATATTGTTAGTAGTTTAGTTATTAATTACTATTGTGGAGTGGGTCGGGGCTTTCCCCTCTGTCAGCTCTCTCCACAGTCCACTAGGGACATAATATGTAGTAGTATATATACCCCTTCCCACACATGGGAAGGGTTGGACCTTTTCAATCTAATATTACACAAGTTTCTTTCTCTCACTAAAAGGCTCCCATTTCTCTCTCTAAAACCTCTTCCATTCGATCCATACAAGCCTCATACTAGTGATTCATGTATTGTGAATACCCTACAATTGGTATCAAGAGCCATGGTTAGGTCCATGAGAGTTGGTATTCACGAATTTGTGTAGTTTGTGAGGTGTTTATACTTGGGTCGATTTGTAGTTTTCTAATTTTCTTTGGTTCGGTTTGTTTAGTAGCTTAAATTTCACTTTGTACTTTGTTTAGTGATTAGAGGTTGTTTTATCTTGTATTTGTGTAGTTCTTTAGGCTTTTTCTTGGTTAGGTTTGTAGTTTGTTTAAGTTTTTCTTTCGGTTTGATTAAGTAGCATAGATTTCATCTTTGTACTTTGTTTAGTGATTAGAAGTTGGTTTTCTTTGTACTTTCTAGCTTAAGAATAGTATTAGAGTGGTATTTAGTGTTTGGATTCACAGATCTAAGAACGGTGTGGTGATTTTGAGAAAATTCGTGGGTTGTAGTTGTGTTGTTCTTGGCAGCGGTTTGTCTGTTTTGGACGATTATTGGACTCGGTTTGTGTCAATTCTTGGACACGGTTTGTCCTTTTACTCGTTTAGGCTAAAGGACAAAAGGCAGTGAAAGTGACGTGCCTGGGAGTTTGTGTCCACTCGGTTTGTCCCTGCTGCGCGTACTCGGTTTGTCCCTGCTGTGCATACTCGGTTTGTGTAGACTCGGTTTGTCTCCGAAGAATTTACTCGGTTTGTGTTAATTTACTCGGTTTGTGTGTCTACTCGGTTTGTCCCAGCTACGTAGACTCGGTTTGTCTCTAAGGATTTTACTCGGTTTGTCCCAGCTTTGTGTAGACTCGGTTTGTGTAGACTCGGTTTGTCTCTAAGAATTTACTCGGTTTGTGTAAATTTACTCGGTTTGTGTGTCTACTCGGTTTGTCCCAGCTACGTAGACTCGGTTTGTCTCTAAGGATTTTACTCGGTTTGTACCTACTCGGTTTGTCCCAGCTGTGTACTCGGTTTGTGTAGACTCGGTTTGTATAGACTCGGTTTGTCTCTGTGGAATCTACTCGGCTTGTATCTACTCGGTTTGTCTCTCAGACTTGTATGCGGTTTGTGTCTTGGTGATTTTAGAAATTCCCGCGAAAGATTCGATTTCTCGGTTAAATCACAAGATCAGTAAAATCCCGTAGTTACTATGGCTACCACATCAAGTACATCATCAGATGATATTCAAGCAGCAGGATCTGACACTCGTCCACCTATGCTAGATAGGACGGATTATGAGTCTTGGGCACAACGAATTAGACTTTACTGCTTGGGCAAAGATAATGGTGTTAACATTCTTAAGTCAATTGACGAAGGACCTTATCAGATGGGTACCACCAGAGACGTGGTTACAACTGGTGAAGATGGAACAGTAACTTGGGGCATCGACAGACCTAGGAACTACAACGATCTTAATGAAGAAGAAAAGAAGAGGTATGATGCCGATATTAGAGCCTCCAACATAGTTATTCAAGGTCTTCCAAAGGATGTGTACAAGCTCATCAATTTCAACACTGAAGCCAAAGCTGTGTGGGACAACGTTAAGATGCTGCTAGCAGGGTCAGAACTCACAAAGGAAGATCGTGAGTCACAGCTGTATGATGAGTTCGAGCATTCCAAAATGAACCCAGGAGAAAATATCACAGATTACTATGTGAGATTTCATAAGTTGGTGAATGATATGAGGATGATCAGAATGACTATGCCCAATATCCAACTTAACTCAAAGTTTGTGAACAACATGACTCCGGAATGGGACAGATTTGTTACTGCCGTCAAACTCAACAAAGGTTTAAGGGAGACTAACTATGAACAGCTGTATGCTTACCTGCAACAACATGAGAAGCATGCTGCCTATGATAGGGTGCTGAGAGAAAAGTTGAACCCTTCAACTGCAAATGACCCACTGGCATTCATGACAAACATACAACCAACAAACCAATCATCATCCAATCCAAGCTATCACCAACTTCACTCACCAGTACCTGCTATGAGTTCACAACTTAACTCAGGCTACTCTCAGACCGACAAAATGATTGACAACCTCACCAATCAAGTATCTCTACTGGTTCAACAGTTTCAAGCATCACTCCCTCAGACCAACAATCAGTTAAGGAATTCTTCCAACCCACGCAATCTAGCAATGGTGGAGGACGGGAAAATTGTGGTCCAGAATGTGCAAGGGAGAGCTGGTAGAAACATGGGTCGAGGTTATGTGCAGAACAGAGCAGGGAATGCCAATCAGGGGCAAGGGAAACAGATCAAGTGTTATAATTGTGGGGGGCTTGGACACATTGCTAGAAACTGCAATCAACCTAAACGTCCTCAGAACTCAGATTACTTCAAAGACAAGATGCTGTTAATGCAAGCTCAAGAAAATGGTGCTGTATTGGATGAGGAAGAGTTATTGTTCTTGGCAGGAGATGGAGGAAATACTTTTGATGAAGATGTGGATGAGAAACCTGTTCAGGATCTGGCACTTAATGATCCTAACATCTTCAAGGCAGATGACTGTGATGCATTTGACTCTGATGTGGATGATGAACCTACTGCTCAAACAATCTTCATGGCTAACTTGTCTTCCCTGGCCTCATCTCGTCAAGCTGGTTCTTCTAATGCATCCGTGATTTCTGAGGTACTAAAAATTTATGACACATATAATATTGTCGAGGGACATCAGATTCCCGAAGAAGTACATCAGGCAGTTGTTTCTGACTCAAGTGATGTTGATATGGAAAATAGCAATATTGTCTCATATGAACAGTATTTAAATAGCAACAACTCGCTTGATGTACCAAATGGTGAATCCTTTGTCAATAATGATGTGTGTGCTATGAGTAATGTATGTGCCTTAGATAATGCGAGTAATGTAGATAATGCATGTGTGTACCATGAGAACCAATTGCCTGTCCCTGATAATAACTTGATCACTAGACTTAACATCTATAAAGAACAAGTTGCTATGTATGAACAGCGTGCTAAGTTTGAGCTTAATGATCGTGAGCAGAAATTAGAAGGTCAAATGAGTACACTTATTAAAGAGTCTAGAGTGCGAGAAGAAACATTAAAATTAGAGTTAAGTTCTTTGAAAAGTCAGCTAGAACAGTCTGTCAAACAAAAACAGGAAGCACAAAAGTGTGTAACAACACTTAAGCAAGAATTCAAACAAAAAGAAACAACTCTTTTAAATGATTTCTCTAAACTCAAGACGTTAAAAAATAAGCTTGAAGATAAGTTGTACACACAAAATCAAACCATACAAACTGCTCAAATGATTCATAAGCACAGAAAGTTGAGTGATAAGCATAGTAAAATCATGATAGGTGAACCAAAGTCAACCATCCTTAGGGGTATGCAAGTACTTCAACCAGCCCTATATGATGGTAATGTGATGATTAAGCCTATTCATGACCAACCTGAGCATATCTACACTGATGAAGAGGATGAGTTAAGTGAGAAAACAAAAGAAAAAATGAATGAGAAAATGAGGGATCCCGAGTGCATAGCCAGACGAATAATAATCAAACCCCATGATTATTATGAGGAAAATCGTTTGACTGTGTTTGCTCCTCAAAAGAAGTTAACACCTGAACAGATATTTTGGAAACAAGATAGTGAAAAACTTAAGGAAGATAAACTTAAGGCCAACACCCTCCTCATTCGAAAAGTTGCGTCCATAACGGTGTATCCTCCCAATACACCTAGGAATCTGGTGCCTTTGTCTCTTCCCACTGAATGCAAAACCTTTATTAGCTTATATGTGCTTTGGCAACTGTTTGCTGATTTTGATAAAACATGTAAGAAGAGAATCACACCAACCGGCATTACTGAGGGGGAAAGGTGTTTTGAACATGCAAAAAGGTGTTACTTAACTGAGGTCATGCCATTCTTTAAACTACTTAAAGAACATTTTGAAGGGTTGCAAACTGCCCTTAAAGCCGAAATAAAAGAAATGGAAGTAGTGTTTAAAGACATGGAAAATGAGGTGAATGAATATGCAATAGAACTTAAGAGTCGTGAGATTGAAAGAAAAAACATACTCATCACTAATGACAACTTGATTGCTAAATGTATTGCACAAGATGTATTTTACACTGTCACTGATTCTGCATTGTCTGCTTGTCAATTTAATGAGTATGCTATTGCGTTAAATGTCACCCAGAATCGTGTTGTTGAGCTTGAGGGGGAGAATTTGAAATTGCTTGAAAAAATTCAAAATGATGACCATGATAACATGGTTAAACGTTTTTCAAAACTAGAAGTTGATTATCTGAATTTGCAACTCAAACATCAACACTTAGAAGAAAAATGCAAAATATCAAATGTCAAGACATCCTCGGATGCTCCTGAGTTTGATACTTATTTTGAATTAAGCAAACGAGATGAGACAATTCAAGCTCACACGAACACGATTCGACTGCTGAGGGCCCAAATTGCCCAATTGAAATCCAACAAGTGTGAAGTATATGGCACCAATAAACCTTCGTCTTCAGATTCTCAGAATTTTCAATATCAAAACACCATAAATAAGTTACATTATGAAAATGAGTGTTATCGAGAAGAAAATTCAAAGGTTAAATAACATTTCAAAGAGTTATATGATTCTATTAAAGTTACAAGAAGCAATCATAATGATCAAATAACCTCTTTGACAAATGAAATTGAGAATCTTAAGGCTCGGGTGAAAGGTAAAATGCCATGCACCACTTGTAATTGTGATACACCAAAGGCTACTGATTGTAAAAAGTATGATGTTGATGTTGGGCGTATTCCGTTTAAGCTTTAGAAATAACAGCCTTGCCCATCAAACATATCTAGATCATCTTAGAGAAGGTCTTGACACACTTCGTGAGGTAGTTGAAGAGGATAGGAATGATAAGCCACTTGATCAAGCAGTAGTCTATGCATGCAAACTCACGAAAAGGATTCAGGAAAACTTAGAATATGCCATAGGCTCAATTCCTAAGTTTAGAGGCCATAGAGATAGATTTGTTGCATCATCATCCAATGTTGTGAACAAGCATGTAGCCTTTGATCTACCACCCAAAACATCAAAACCCAACACATCATTATCAGGAAGACATACGACAGAAAAACAAACTAATGTTACCTTCGATGCTTCTACAGGAGTAAAAAGTGACACCCAAGCTAGCGGGTCAAGGTCTAGAGGAAATGAAAGAAAGGATATGACTGCGCCAGCTAAGAATGATCACTTGAAGAATGTAGAATCCCAACCTAGGAACAATAAGTTTACAATGAGTAGGATGAATCGTGTTGATTCTAGTATCAAAAGTACTGTAATTAATTCGAATTCTAATGCTATCTGTAAAACTTGCGACAATTGCTTAATTTCTGCTAATCATGATGAATGTGTTGTGTCTTTCCTGATGTCTTCTGCATCATCCCATGTTAAGAATGGTAGGATATCTGAAGCATGCAAAAAGGTTTGGAAAGCAACAGGAAAAACATTTGCTAGCATAGGCTATCAATGGAGACCCACTGGAAGGAAATTCAATTTAGGAAAACAGTGCACGTTACCTAAAATGAATAAGCATAAAATTGTCAAAGTTAAGGAATGGAGACCCACTGGAAGGAAATTCAATTTAGGAAAACAGAGACCATTACCTAAAATGAATATGCATAAAATTGTGAAGAATAAGGAATGGAGACCAACTGGTAGAATCTTGCCTTTAGAATCACAATGCCTTCCATCTAGGTCTTGTCCTGTCTCAAGTTCTGTCTCCACAGTAAAGATAGTAGCATCTGTGAAATCTGTGGTTCCTGAATATGTGTGTGCTGACCAAATGGACCCCAATTGCACTTGGGGATCCACATTTTTCAGTTATCCATTGTTTTCTGGTTTCAAATGCAGGTCGTACAAATCGTCCTGTGGTATTTGGACTCAGGCTGCTCAAAACATATGACTGGAGATCGCTCACGGCTCAAGAACTTCGTGAAAAAGTTTATCGGGACAGTTAGATTTGGGAACGACCACTTTGGTGCTATTATGGGTTATGGAGATTATGTGTTTGGTAATAGTGTAATCTCAAGGGTATATTATGTGGAAGGACTAGGACACAATCTGTTTTCTGTGGGTCAATTTTGTGATTCAGATCTGGAAGTGGCTTTCAGAAAGCATACATGTTTCGTCAGAGAATTGGATGGTTTAGATCTCCTCAAGGGCAGTCGAGGCACCAATCTATACACCATCTCAATTGAAGAAATGTTGAAGTCCTCTCCAATATGCTTGCTTTCTAAAGCCTCTAAAACAAAATCATGGCTGTGGCATCGTCGTTTGAACCACTTGAACTTCGGTACCATAAATAATCTTTTCCGTAAAGATCTTGTTAGAGGGATGCCCAGACTGAAATATGAGAAAGATCATCTCTGCTCTGCATGTCAACTGGGTAAAAGCAAGAAACAAACCCACAAGCCTAAAACCGTCAACACCAACTTGGAAGTTCTTCACACCCTCCACATGGACTTGTGCGGTCCAATGAGAATACAAACCATAAATGGAAAGAAGTATGTTCTGGTGATAGTAGATGATTATTCTCGGTTCACATGGGTAAAGTTTTTGAGAACCAAGGACGAAACTCCAGAGGTTATCATTAAACTGATAAAACAGCTGCAAGTAAGGCTAGATAAAACTGTCAGAATCATCCGCACAGATAATGGTACTGAGTTTGTTAACCAACAACTCCGTAATTTCTATGAAAATATTGGCATCACGCATCAGAAAAGTATCCCTCGCACGCCTCAACAGAACGGGGTGGTTGAACGAAGGAACCGTACTCTGGTGGAGGCTGCAAGAACCATGCTTATATTTTCAAAGACACCGATGTTTCTCTGGGCAGAAGCTATTGCAACAGCATGTTACACTCAAAACCGATCCCTAATTCATCCGGTTCATGAGAAGACTCCCTTCGAGTTAATTCATAACAAGAAACCAGATCTTTCCTTTCTGCGTGTGTTTGGTGCTCTTTGCTATCCAACTAACGATAGTCAAGACCTGGGAAAATTAAGAGCTAAAGCAGATATAGGTATCTTCGTTGGATACGCACCAGACAGTAAAGGGTATCGAATCTACAATAAAAGGACCCGTAAAATCATGGAAACCATTCATGTTACGTTCGATGAGCTGAGTGAGCTACCTGTTTCAGGACAAATCAGTTCTGGACCCGATCTTCACCTTTTGTCTCCTGGACCCATTAGTTCAGGACTTGTACAGAATTCCACGCCTGCAGATTCTTATGTGCCACCTACATGTGAGGAGTTGAAGAAGTTATTCGATCCCATGTTTGATGAATACTTTGAGCCAACAAATGGAACCATCCCGAGTGAATCAGCTGTAATTCCTATGGATGAGGTTCAAGCCCCACAAGATTCAGAAGGACCTGCAGCTTCAGTATCAGTCAGTCACAATGCTCCTGCTGCCAGTCAATCACCTTCGTCATCAAACACTCAAACTTCTCCAGTAATGCAAGAATCTTCAGATAATAACTCTTTGGAAGTTAATCCTTTTGCTCCTGTTGAAGAGGTTCCTTTTGAAAACATATTTGCTCCTGAACATCCATCAGACACATCCTTACCTGAGGAACACAGCACTGCTACTTCTGTTCATTACCATCAACCTCACGACCATCTCAGGAAATGGACCAGTAATCATCCAATCGACAACATCATAGGCAATCCCTCACGTCCAGTATCCACACGTAATCAACTAGCCACTGATGCACTATGGTGCTTCTTCAATTCCGTACTGTCTAAAGTCGAACCAAAAGATGCCAAAGAAGCAATGACTAAAGATTGCTGGTTCCAGGCTATGCAGGATGAAATCCATGAATTTGATCGACTTGAAGTATGGGAATTAGTGCCTCCTCCGGAGCGTGCAATGATCATTGCTTTAAAGTGGATCTTCAAAGTGAAGCTTGACGAGTATGGTGATGTCTTAAAGAACAAGGCACGGCTAGTTGCTAAAGGGTTTAGACAAGAAGAGGGCATTGATTTTGAAGAATCGTTTGCTCCGGTTGCTAGAATTGAAGCTATAAGAATCTTCCTAGCTAATGCGGCTAGTCGTAATATGATAGTCTACCAGATGGATGTCAAAACGGCATTCTTGAATGGTGACTTAAAGGAAGAAGTTTATGTGAGTCAACCTGAAGGATTCGTGGATGCTGAACACCCTACTCATGTTTACCGCTTGAATAAGGCTCTTTATGGGCTAAAACAGGCGCCAAGGGCATGGTACGATACATTGTCCAAGTTCCTCCTAGCAAACAAATTCTCCAAGGGTGTTGTTGATCCTACACTATTCACCAGGAAATCAAGAAACCATCTACTGCTAGTTCAGATATACGTAGATGATATCATCTTTGCTTCAACAGATCCTGGTGAATGTGATAGTTTCTCAAAGGAGATGAATTCCAAATTCCAAATGTCCATGATGGGACAAATGTCATTCTTCTTAGGACTACAAGTTTCTCAAAGTCCCGGAGGCATATTCATCAATCAATCCAAATACGCCAACGAGATCCTGAAAAAGTTTGGATTCCATTCAAGTGAACCTGTTGACACTCCCATGGTTGATAGAACGAAGCTGGATGAAGATCCTTCAGGGATTCCAGTTGATATCACACAGTATCGAAGCATGATTGGATCTTTGATGTACATCACGGCTAGCAGACCAGATCTTCTGTTTGCTGTGTGTATGTGTGCTCGGTATCAATCCAGACCAACCAAGAAGCATGTTGAAGCAGTGAAAAGGATCTTCCGATATCTTCAAGGCACGGTTCATATGGGTCTCTGGTATCCTAAGGACACTGCAATGGAGTTAACGGCATATGCAGATGCTGATCATGCGGGATGTCAAGACACTCGTCGAAGTACTTCAGGAGGAGCTCAATTTTTAAGGGAAAAGTTGGTTAGTTGGTCTTCTAAGAAGCAGATGAGTACTTCCATATCCTCTACTGAAGCTGAGTACATTGCTATGTCTGCTTGCTGTGCACAAATCCTTTGGATGCGATCACAGCTTTCGGACTATGGATTCTCATACAACAAAATTCCCCTATATTGTGACAACAAAAGCGCCATTGCTCTTTGTTGTAACAATGTTCAGCACTCCAGGTCAAAACACATCGACATCAGGCATCACTTCATCAGGGAACAGGTGGAAAAAGGAATTGTGGAGCTATACTTCGTGAGGACAGAGTTTCAGTTAGCTGACATCTTCACCAAGGCCCTCCCAAGAGAAAGGTTTCAGTTTATTCTCCCACGCCTTGTCATGAAAAGCATGACTCCTGAAACCCTCAAGTGTCTTCAGGAAGAAAAGGAGGAGTAAAGGATTGTCTTCTTATATCCTTGTACATAGTTGTATATATCTTAAATCAAAAAGAAAAATACAAAAATATAAAACCTATAAAAACCATAAAAATCGAAAAAATCAGAAAATACCAAAAATAGTTCTACCTAGGCATGTCTTCTGTTTATCGATAACATTTACGTATCTAGAAATGTCATTCAACAATGGCACGGATTCTTAAATGAAGCTCGAGCAGAAGTTATACTAATCAGTTAAAACATGTCTTATTGGCTTGCAGTTACTTCATACTGCAACCCGCACTATACACTGGGGAAAGCATATCGCCAAAAAGATAGCTGTTCCTCCAACCGGGTGATGTTCACCTGGGCATGGATTACTTTATATCCATGTTCTCCCGTTTTGATGTACGTTTCAGTGCGTCATTTCGTGTATAAGAAGAGAAGTCTTCTTTACATCAGACTCTTTATATTGTTTGATTCTTCAAGAGAGTCTTGATGTTACACAAGGTGGTTGATTGATTTAAATTTTTCAAATGTCCGACACCTTGCCAGATTTATGCAACATCAGCAGTGACACTCTCTTGGTGTTTCAAGGGAAGCATAGTATGCTTCAAAATCAGAATACATTTTAACCTGACCACATTTTCTCCCAAGTTTTTCTAAATGTATTTAAATCAATTGGGATCACAAATCTCAAATGGTTTGAAATTTTTGATCGGGGGAGAGAATGTGATTTAAATAGGAAATTCTGATAAAATGTGATGATTTGGAAATTAATGTAAGCTCTCCCATATGTGCTAAACTCTTTTGTATACCAAGGCACATATTGAGGGGGAGCAAAATGTTTTGGTCATAAAAGCAAGCTCTTCCATATGTGCTAAAATCTTTCATATATCGATGCACATAGTGAGGGGGAGCAAATGGTTTTTACAAAACAAAGGATTTTGGCATCTCACGTGTGCAAGGCTCAGACTTCACCAAAGAATTGACGAAACTTGAATTGTCATCAATCGAAAGGATACGTCTTGGCCGGGTAATAATTTCAAGCTGGTCTAACCAGTGATGTAAGCGTGTCTCGAAAAAGATGTATCTGAGTAGAGTGTACCATTTCGAGAAACCTTCTATGGACTTGACCAGGACGGGTAATAATTTCAAGCTGGTCTAACCAGTGATGTAAGCGTGTCTCGAATCGGTCATGTTCACTGAAAGTGGATCAATTCAAAAAGTGCAAGCTCTACCTAACATGTGCAAATTTATAAAACTATCACATGTTGAGGGGGAGCATTTGAAAAAAATATAAAACTCTCAAGTGTTTACAAAAATGTGTTTCAGAATCATGAACACTTTGAGAGATTTTTCAAAGATTTGATTTATGGCAATCGTGGAAGTACACCAAAGACCGACCATTTTAATTAATGCATGGAGTTATAAGGATGGTTAGGTTAGGCTCAAGTTCCCACGATCCCGCCAGAGCCGGAGGGATCTACCCAGGGACAATCCACTAGTTAGTGTAGAAGTCCTTAGGTATGATTAAAAAGGAGAAAAGTGTGATTAAGGGAAGAGTGCCGACTGAGATGGAGCTAATACTGGAACAAACCCAACAAGGTACTAGTAATGAAGTCTCGGTAAGCACTGAAGGGGTTGAAGAATGAAAAAGAATTGTAAAGATAAAGGGTGAAAAGAAATAGCCCTCCTTACAACTTAGGCAGAAACCGGGTCAATACATATGCTGTCAGAATCACTTAGTTGATTGCTGGCATTGAAGACAAAGTATCATTGACCCAGTGATACGCTGCACAACCCTCCCTAGCCACTCAAGGTCCCTCAAAGGATTCTTGTTTCAATTGTCACGGAGTTCAATACATTCCTATCGTCTCTCTCACTCCGAGTTAGATGATATTGAAAAGGTGGCAGTCCTCTCCAGCCTCCGCTCACTAAATCAAAATGCACTATCGAGTCTAGAGCCACGAGATGCATAATAAGATCTCATAGGGACACGAATTATTTCTACACTGGTTGTTCAACATTAATGACACCAGTTGTAATCTTAAGAGTCCTACGCAGATCTTAGCAATCTGCCAGAACATTTATGAGAGAATTTACAAATGTAATTCTCAATGATTGAATGGAAATTCCTGCCAGGGTCAACATCAAGCAGCCCTGAAAGCAGGTCACTTCGGTAATTCTTTATGGATTACGCTTAGTGGTCACGACGGTTTCAAACGGTCTACAGTCGTGGAGTGATCTCCAGCGACTCACCTAATCGTTGATGTGCTACGGTTCGATCTTAAAAAACCCTCTTTGGGTTTTCGATTAGGAACGGTCTTGGTAAGAATTAGAGAGAGTTTTCACACTATGCTGTTAACAATCTCGAAGTCCGAACCTGTAAGTACCGGTCGATTTGTTGCTAACTGTCGTATGCAGGAACTTCTGGCGATTGTAGCTGTGGAATGCTGTAGCTGGTTGCTGTTGTAGCTGGTTGCAGAAAAGATGCCAATCCTCTACCACATGTTCACACTACCTCGTCATTGTTATTCAACAAAGTCATGATCAACCAAAAGACCTTCAACACGGCTTCTGCTAACTCTGATACTAAAGATCATGACACCAAACAGTGTGAGCATGTCGGCTCGAAGAATATCACATCACAAGGAAACATACTGCTGAAAGATGACTTGGAAACAAATGTTGGATGATAAAGTCGAAGAATACTCAAAGATCATCCAAGACAATCAATCAGTCATCTAATCATTACTGCTGAACGCACATAGACTAAAGACTTTGAAGAATCAAAGACTACGAGCTATAAAGACAAGTTCAGAAGAAAGAATGCTAGAATTCAAATTATTATTTCCGGGGTGACCTCCCTTAGGGGGAGATTGTTAGGAATATAAATATTCAGATGAAGGCTCGGTCACCCCGAGCATCTAATTAGCATTTCTATAGCTCGTAGGCTTATCTATATTATCAGTAATATTGTTAGTAGTTTAGTTATTAATTACTATTGTGGAGTGGGTCGGGGCTTTCCCCTCTGTCAGCTCTCTCCACAGTCCACTAGGGACATAATATGTAGTAGTATATATACCCCTTCCCACACATGGGAAGGGTTGGACCTTTTCAATCTAATATTACACAAGTTTCTTTCTCTCACTAAAAGGCTCCCATTTCTCTCTCTAAAACCTCTTCCATTCGATCCATACAAGCCTCATACTAGTGATTCATGTATTGTGAATACCCTACACATTACAATGATTATACAACAGCAGCAGTAACAACATAAGAATTCAACAATAAAACTTTATTGGTACGAAAAAAGGTAATGTTATTGGGTACGAAAGAAGGTAACATAACAATTCAACAAAAAAATAAAAGGAAAAAGTGCAATTATCGTGTACGAAAAAAATTGCAAACAATTCTAGTTATCTATTTGTTTCTTAACATCGTTTATTTTCTCCTGATACGCTAATATTGTTTTCCTTTTTTGATCAATAGCATCTTTGCGTTCCAATATCGCCTGCTCATCACGTACAATGTCTTTCTCAATCACTGCTATTATACGCCTAAGTTGATCAATATATAGCATTGGTAGAAAAAATCTACCACCTCTATGTTCTACATTCGAATCTGCTGGAGTTTCTTTTGGGTGTGAAACACTTACTGGGCGATTGTCTGGGGATTTAGATGGGGGAAAAAACTCTCGACCCATTGGAAAGTGTGTTTGTTAAACGAAACTAAAAAAAGAAGTGTAGATGGTTAATTGCTTTTGAGTCCGAATAAGAGTTTATATATACTGAGAAGTTGTAAAATATGTCATGGATATATTCCCAAATTTAACAATATTCGATATCTATTACTATATAATAGCATATATGTTAACAAAAATATTATCATTGGATAAGTAACAATTTTATATATAATGAATTTATCACTATATAATAGCATATATGGTAACAGAATATTGTAATTGGATAAGTGAATGATGAATTTTATTTGCTTGATTTGATTATAAACTTATATTTTGTTAATGTTTTGTGCATATTATATATTTAGAATATAACATAGTTGAATTACTTTCATTCACAGACAAAAAAAAAAAAAAAAAAAAAAAAAAAAAAAAAAAAAAAAAAAAAAAATCCTCTTTAGAATCCAGATATCTGACAGTTCATAAGCCAAATTCATATTAATTTGATTAGCATCGATAAGAACGTTTGTAACCACGAAACAGCAAATTATTTCGCACATTATTTAAAATGGAATACAAATACAATGTTGATATCTCAATCTTCATCACTGAAGAAGTTTAAATCCACAAAATAATCATCATCTATCTCGTGACCCATATCGCGCAGTTCGTTAATCATAGCTTCTGTTTTTAGAACCTTTGCCTGAACGGCGTCGAGAACTTCTCGAGACCTTTGAGGATCCCCAACATTTAGCTTCAGCCAGTCAAGGAAGATGGATTCGTCTAATTCACCTGTCAAACCAAGTGTACATAGACTATTAAACTTAATGTGTACATAGACTATTAAACTTAATGCGAAAGCATAAGTTTTTTAACAAAATAGTAAGAAACGTATATGAGATACCTTTAGTACTTTGAGAAGGTCCACCTTCCTCAAAGACTGATGCAAGAAATCTCAATGCATCATCCACTTTAGCGTCTGGTTCTTTAACGTGTTGATCATGTACTCCATCTTTCATCTTTGGTCGCGGTTCTTGTTTTATTCCACGAACGGTTTGATCCTTGGACTTTGAATCAGTGTGAGATGCACAAGAGTTTTTATCCTGAAAGGGTTTAAAGTTTGACGATTCCATTGGAGAAATCTCTGTCGATGGATGTCACCCTTTTACCCATTATATAGTTTCTCAATGAAAGGTTTTAGGGTTTGATGATTCGTAATGGTTATTAATGGGCTGGACTTCCTGGGCTAGAATGTGTTATTATTTAGTAGACATGGAGTATTATTTGTTTTTTACATAATACATTGTGTTTATTAAACCATCCATAATTGTAACAAATATTAGTACTAAAAAGGTATCATTCATCCAATAAAAATATATATATCCAATAACAATAAATCCAAACATATTAACCTTTTTTTAAAAAAAATAAAAAACATAAGCCATGGTAAAATCTTGTTATGAGTCATCATATTTCATCATCGCTTTCATCATTGCTGGTTGTTTCATAATCAGTGGAGCCGTCGTTAATAAAGGCGCTTATATCATCCTCATCAGAACCATAACTGACATTACACGTGTCCGAGTCCATCGTCGACATTTCATCATCGACGTTGACGGTTTGAATACTTTTACTGTGCATGTTTCCGTCAATATCAGGCAGCTCATCCCAAATGTCATCATCATCCATTCTACATTTGGAGATAACCTCCGTGTCATAAACCTCATAATCTTCTTGATGATCCTCATCTATGGATGTATATTTTGAATCCCCTATGAAAATATCAGATAGAACATTATTTAAACAACATCCGACCTTTAATATAAAACATATTTAACTATTCACAAATACAAATAAGTACATAGTTGTTTTCAACAAACAACCTGTTGAAGAGGCTTCAATGATAAGTTCATCAGGGATGGTGTATCTGGGCTTATATTCTTTTAAAGGATAAAAGGGTTCATCAAGATTATTGATATTTACCCAAACCCCATCTTCTGAACTGCTTTTGTTCGCATCGGATTCATCAGTTGTATCATCATCAATCAACATATAATTTTTGCGTCTTATGCCGTCTGTTGGATGTGATGCTTTAGATCTTTTTATTATAACATGTTCATCATCATCAGACTTGTACGTTTCAAAGTACACAATATAAAAACCAATTGTAAGTTACAATATATTCATGTATTTAAAAAAATAAAAAACAAAGCATCCACGCTATTGTACAATTAATGTATACCACTATATCTTCTCCATGAATGTAATTGTTTTCTTTCTTAACTGCTTCATCAGCCTGATAGGATTAAAAGAAGACAATATAAAGACATATTGTGAGTTATAAGATATTAACCTGATAAATCAAAGTATGAAAATAATATACTGATTTGTACCATTCTATGTTCTCCTTGGACTCCACTATTATTTCTTTTTCGTGCCTCAAATACCTGTGGTTGTTCATCATTCGATGATATAACCTCGTTACAGGTTGTGTTTTTATTATCGGGTTTTTCACACAACCTACGTCGTTTATGTGACTGTAAAGTAGGCTGAAAAAAAAACAAAACAAAACGATAACTTAAGTATTTATATGTGCTAAAGATAGTTGCTAAATAACAATAGTGATCCAAACTTACTAACCTTTTTAAAAAAAAAAAAAAAAAAAAAAAAAAAACATTAGCCATGGTAAAATCTTGTTATGAGTCATAAGAAGATATTAAATTTAAAACGAAACTATTAGACATGTTATCAAGGGTACCTCTTGAGTCTTTGATACACGAACAATTGGTATATCTTTTTTGAACAACTTAGCATCTCCAGGCTGTAACTATTATAAAAATAATAAGAAATTGTTTTTCATATATAGTCTAAATAACAACCTGAGTTACTTGCTGTGCCAAAGAGAGTTGATAAATAAGTACATGTTAAATTATAAAAAGAAGTACATAGACATGTTATCTCTATTGTGTGATATATGAACAATTGGTGTATGCTTTTTTTTACAAATCAGCCCGTCCAGATTGTAACCATGATATAGACAATCAGATAGCGCCGTTCATATATACTTTAAATAATAACTCATGCAGTAAATTGTAAAGGAAACTTCTTACACATGTTATCAACGATACCTCTTCATTGTCTGATATATGAATAATCGGTATATCCTTTTTGAACACACCAGCATGTCCAGGCTGTAGTTGTGATAAACATAATCAGATGTTATGTTTCATATTTAGATTAAATAACAATTTAAGTTAGTTGCTGTACCTCTTCATCATCTGATATATCAATGATCGGTATATCGCTAGCAAGCGAAACATCGGTTGGAGAAGCATAATCATGTTCTATCTTCATATTACCTCGCTAAAATTGTATAAGTTAAATTGAGTTTAGGCTATGATAATTAAATAAAAAAAAAAAAAAAAAAAAAAAAAAAAAAAAAAAAAAAAAACTTTAACTTAACAGTGCGTACCTTTTGTGAATGTGTATCTAGGCGTGATTGTATTATTGAATATTAGCTATGGTAGATACATGTTCATTAGGCTAATATATGGCTTTATTTATAGAGTTTTGAGATGACCATTAAATTTGAAAATCCATTCCTTTCTTGTAGGTTTATCTAAAACACATATATAGCTTTATTCTATATATATATATATATATATATATATATATATATATATATATTAATAATCATAATTCAGTTGAGTTGTCATATAATATATTTTCATATTTATACTACAAACGTATTTTTAGAGTTTATATGATGTATATTGTGCCTTGAATATAAAATAAAAGTTTCCTTTTCCCCTTTCATGGTAATTAACATATTATTAGAATTGAGTATATTCTCATTATACATGAAATCGATATTTTATGATTCTAGTCTATCTCTTGATAATTATAAAATGGTAACTCTTTCAATGGATATGTGTTTCAAGATGCATCTTCTCAACACATTATTAAAAAACGATTTGCTACAAAATATGTTTTAAGTATGTGTAGTTGAAAAACAACTCTCTTGTTAACTGTATTCGTGATGTGCATATCTAAGAATGTAATTTCATTAGAGAGTTTAAACAAAATACAAAATATCTAATCTTGTAACTAACTCTTGATAATTATAAAATGGTAACTCTTTCAATGGATATGTGTTTCAAGATGCATCTTCTCAACACATTATTAAAAAACGATTTGCTACAAAATATGTTTTAAGTATGTGTAGTTGAAAAACAACTCTCTTGTTAACTGTATTCGTGATGTGCATATCTAAGAATGTAATTTCATTAGAGAGTTTAAACAAAATACAAAATATCTAATCTTGTAACTAAACAGCAAATATCAAGATACAATACTGTAAATTATCATATTCATATATGTTAATTACTTTCTTTAAAAAAATATATGATCAATACATTTTTAATTTAAACAAAAAAATACTTTGAATTTTTTAAATGTTAAGAACACACGACATAGATAATTATTCGCTTACGACAATTATTTTAACTAAAAATAAATAAGCAAATAGCCAAAACAGTGCAATGTATTAATATTGATGAGAAGTCTATGACAGAAATTTAGAAGTGTAATAAATTGTTCAAACAAATCAAAAAACTGAAATGAACATCAGTTATGTTTTTCGCTGCCTTCCTCGTTAAGGCCACCGGGCAGTGATTCTTTATCCATTGTTGTTGAGACATCATTACTGTTGCTTGTATTGTCGTTGTTTGCATCATCCAATTGAATTAGATTATCACCCGTGACATCGACAAAGCCTGCTTGCACATTGTCCATTGCATCTATGGATGGAACCATGTTATCATTTTTTGGTTCCTGGTACAGTTTGTCAAAAGAAACAAAAGTTTAGATTATATTGTTAGTTAGAATTGTAATGTGTTTGTTGCCATCTAAAAATACAGTGCACAATACCTCATCCATGTCACCAGATTCTGTTTCAAATTCATCGCCTGAACACATGGAGTCATATTCCAAACCCTGATCATCCTCGTCATCATCCTATTTTGACCAATTTGTTAAACGTTTAGTGTACATTTATTTGTAAATATAAACAATTGCTTAATATATCAAAATAGCAAATCAAGCAAACCTGTGCCCCTGTAAAACCACTTTTGAAATAGTCAATTATATCAGCATCCTCGGTCACCTTTTCCGCTCGATATATATAACTATTATTGATGTGGTTAGATTCAGAAAATAAAATTTTGAAAGGATATTTCCTTCCAATAATTTGATTGAGGACTTCTGGAAAGTAATCCTCTGTGTTCAGGCCTTCCTTCTCCATTATCTCACACGCTGTTACATTTGTCATTTTATGCACACTCTTGTCAAAAATGACAACTTGTGCAGTACCACTACGATCAAATATTCGCGCAATTATTTTGAACCTACAAATGTAGTATATTAATCATCAAGCGTAAAGAGTTTAAGCCATTACATTAACTTTCCATGTTTAAGGACGGATTAAAGTAATTTCACATATATAGAACACGTTGTTTATATACCTCGAAGCAACTGCGAATGTCTCTCCATGTTTCTTACAGTACCACACCTGTTTATTATTTTTTGACCCTGAATTGCCCTTCGAAACAATTGGTGTTACCCTGGTATTGCACGTTTTGCAACCTGTGTAGACCCATCCATTCTTATATTGTATACTATGAACTTTTGCATAAACCACACAATATGATTCCTGTGTTTAAATACAAAACCATATAAAAACATTATTAACGTGGTTTTGATCACGGATACAATAAAAGTCATATCATATTTAAAAGGAATAAATTTTATCTGACCGGTTCAATGGTACGAATCATCCCAACCATCCTTTTTACACAACCGTGCATGAACTCCGCAGGAGTAACAACACGTATGTCAGCTGAATAATCTCCAATCCTAAATTCACTCGCAACATATCCATCCTGCTCTTCATACCTGTGACATGTATAAATAAACTTGCCGATAAATTTAACATGTACTGTGTCTAAAGTTAAAACACATATAGCACATCACCAATATAATCACCTTTTACGGAATGCCAACAATTGTGGCACATCCCTGTTTACAAATATCCTGGTGCCGAATAAAGCGTTATGTATTGATGGCTTGTCTGTATTGCACAACAGAGACAATGAATTTTAAAAAGCATTCATACGAAGTAAAAACGTTACCTTTGTGAACAAAATTTTAATACACAATAAAAAAACTCACTATCCCAATATTTCACTTTTCCGAGCATCAACAGGATGTCTATATGGCCAAGTTCATCACGCCTGTTGTCGTAATCATCCCACATTAATGCCCAATTGTCCCAAAATGTACAATCGAGTCTTAAAGATCTGCGTATCAAAGTGTTTATTAAATACATGAACACAGCTGAATACAATTCTATACATAATATGTTAATTAAATAGGAATGGATAAAGTATAGTTACTCGGCGTCTTCAACAACGATTGTCCTGCGTAGCTTACGGCCACCAGCACTGTTCACGGTCACTGTTTTTCCAATAGCCACAACTGTACCAATAATATCTGGGGGAAAAAATTAACAACATGCAATTAACCTTTTAAACACTGTAACACAATCTGCGTATTATGCATAAAATACACATACCAACACAATCATGTTCGTGATATTCATTATCTGTATCCAGAATACTCGAGAATGGCTCGTTAATGAAACCAACAAAGTTGTCATTGATGTGATCAATCCGAGTAACTTCAGTTCCTTTATAGAAAGATATCTTCCATTGGTTTGGCAGCAACGGTAACTTTCCAGCATTCTCCGCAACTCCAAAATTAGAGATCATGTAACATTGACCTTCTTGCAAAAGAGGTTCAAATTTAAACATAAACTCCTTCTTGATGTAAATCTGAACACGGTTCGACTGATCATACAATTCAAATATCAGAGATTTTTAATAAATTTATACAAATACAAATATTTATAAACGTAATTCAAGACACCTCTTCATCCTGGAAAACACAATCAAGGCTGTAAAGATCATGTTCTTCATTGAGTTTGTGTGAATGCCACACAGAGATACACCTTCCTTTAATGGCCATGTTTAAATTCATTGGATTAATATCTTTAATGAGAGTCATTGTCCACTCTTTAAGTACTGAACATAAAAAAATCAAAAATAGATTATTTTCTTGCACTCTATTAAAATAACAATGTATATACATAAAAAAATAAAAACCATGCTATTTTATTCTACTATATTAAAACCACAATGTATAATGCACAAATCATCTAAAATAAACCTGATGATGAACTTTTAGCAGTGGACATGTTCCTTCCATTGTATTTCCGTGTATGAGAATTACCTCCTACAAATACACAAAAAAATTATTATGATTATGTAGTTTATATAAACTGGTTAATTTAAACTGAACTATATGCACAATGTTAGCACAAAACCTGATGGAAACTTCCCATAGGACGACGTGTGCACCGCGGATATGTTGTTCATACGCGAAGGCACCGCCGATGCTGATGTCTGGTACCTCAAATCCTTTTGTTGATCTCTAATGTAGGCCAACCTTCTAGACTCAGCATTTGAGTTTGTTCTCCTATCAATATCAGAATTCTCATATGTGGATCGTGCTTCAGAAGTGGTTGATTGATTAACAGCTTTTCTCTTCAATTGTTGTTCAGATCCTGTTATTCAATGGGTACAGATTTACCATGGTTTAAAATATGTAAACATGGAATATTAGTATATTATAGGAATGACTTTTGATATGAAAGCAAACATCTTAGAAACATGTTACCCGCATGAACTGGATATGCCTGCCCAAATTTCCTCTTTGCAGGTGATGTAGATACTGAAACAATTAACAACATGTAAACATAATTTATTACTGGCCTAATCAAAACGTATTACCGATATTAAAACGTATTCAACCCACTACCTTCAGATTGGCTAACAATATTAGAAACAGCTGTTTTAGATCCCCTACCAGGTGTATCACTTTCAAATATGGAATTTTCGAATACAGAAGATGGAGTCTTCTGAACCAAACCTTTATCTGATTCAAAAAAATGTAAAATTAAACAACATTGTACAAACACAATGTATAATGTATATAAATAAAACCTTAATAAAGATGGTACCCGTTGATTGCAACACATCATTAGAAACATTGTGTACATCTGAATTATGGTTTCCGGTTCGTCCACCTGGTGTATCAAAACGACCTTGTGGATGAGTAACTAATACAAAGGCATAAAATTTACATTGTAAAATAAACAAAAAAACGATGTATGATGCATGTTAACTTAAAACAACAAAATACCTTGGGAATGGGTTTTAGAATTTCCTTTCTGTATGGTATTATTCTTGTCAGGCTTAACAACTATATCCAATTAAGAAACGATCAGATTAATTATACAACAATAGATTAAAACCACAACAACGTTAGAAACATTACAATGATTATACAACAGCAGCAGTAACAACATAACAATTCAACAATAAAACTTTATGAAAAAAAATTACACAACAACAACATAACAACTCAACAATATAATTTTATGAAAAAAAAATATCTACTATATACATATTAACATCAGATTAACTATACAATCATGTAACAAAAAGAGTATCAACATCAGATTAATTATACAACAACTAAACAACAAAATATGTAAATCATATGTAAAAACAAACCTTCTGAAGGAGCAGCGTTACTTTTCTTATCAGACCCTCGTGCAAGCCTTGCAGAATGTCTATGGCGTTGCATTATTGACTATATTTTTATGAATATATGTTTCCGATTTTGATGACCTGATAAATAAGAAACGTTATATTATATTAATGTATATATATAGTGTTAACACATATCGTAAAAATAGGAAGAAAAGATTTAAACAAAATATATTCTAAACTTATCTTCAAAGTATATCTTGAATAAATTAAACAAATATATACTATAAATTAAAACAAATATATACCGATTAAAACAAATATATACCGAGTATATCTTCATAAAACTCGGTACACAACTTAAAAAATAAACGTATATATTTTGTTTTAGAAAACAAATCAAAAAAATCAATTTGGCATAATGGTAACAATACTTGCTAATAACCTAACAGATACATGGTTCGAATCTTGCATACTAAATTTTTAATTTCGGTATAAAAAAAAATTCGGTATAAAAAAAAAAAAAAAAAAAAAAAAAAAAAAAAAAACACGCTAGAATATAGAAATTTTGCCATGTGGCACTTAATGTCTGCTTACTGGGCATTAATGGCTGCTTACTGGGCATTAATGCCTGCTTACTGGGCATTTAAGGGCGCTTACTGGGCATTATGGCATTTGATGACGTCATACGCATATTGTTATATATTATATATATATATATATATATACATATATATATATATATATATATATATATATATATATATATATATATATATATATATATATATATATATATATATATATATATATATACACACTTGTGCACACACACCACTTCCAAAGGAGAATTCTGTAAAACACGAGAAAACCGTTAAATAGCTCCGCACGAGATAAATACTCCCTGTCCTTAAAAGGTGTTTACGCTCGTGCGTAAAGAACCCCAGGATTTGATGCAGACTCGTGTTGTCCATCACCAGATAATGATAGCAACAAATAGACAATGGCGGAGCAGAAATTTTGAGTTGGCAAATAAGAGAACAGCGGTACTTTAACATATTAGGGTTGATCTATGTGTGTCTATGGTGTGCTTTTTCCTATTTCAAAGTGTTGTAATTATCCTTAATTTATAGGCTAAGAAGACAATTAAAGAATTGGCCATCATGGTCACGTTTTCTTTCTACCATAAAAGTAGGATAATGGCTTATGGTTTCAACTATTTGTTAACTCCCAAATCAACCTACCACTACCTAGACTCGGTCAACATGAAATTGTTACTGGTCTTGTTAAATACGTGTACCCTCTACTGCAAAACATGTACAATCAATTGTTGCATCAAATTGTTGTACCTTTGGTTTTCTTTCTTTTGAAAACTCGCCAAGCTCCTCAAAAGTTCCAACAATCCCCACCAAGTTGGAAAGTTTTCTGCTACTCTAATAGGTTGTGTCACGAAAGTGTTATAACGATTAAACCTTTGTAACCACCTGTAATTTTCCAAACATTATTTTAGTAATAAAAATTTACTTATTGTTACTTGACAATTTATTTGAGCATTTTCTAGCGTATTTGACTATATCGGAATATTATTTCGCACACTGTAGCATAAAGTAACCTTCCAAACCACTTAATTTTATCAAGAAAAGTAAAGTAATCACTTACTGGCAATTTATACACAAAACCGAGAAGTCATTTCATTTTTTTGAAAAACACGATACCACACGCGTACCGACACCACATTGGTGATGGCTTAAAATTTTATAATTAATTTTTAAAATCAATAACTTTGTTCTTGTACCATTTTTATAAAAACATTTCCAGAAATGTATTTCTCGTAGTTTTACCAAACCAAGTTATCACGTTTACATTTTAGCTCAACGGGACACATAGTACACGGGGTAATAATAAAACAAAACCTATCCCTCTTATCCTAACCCCAGCCGCCTACTTTCTTTCTCTCTTCTTTCAAGGTAATAACACAGCCATCACTTTCTCCTATCTTTGCATTTTCTTTTCCCTCTTTCCCAAACATAAATCACGGGATCTTTCTTGATGGATCACTATCATTTTTGTTATTTTTCTCTACTGCTTCTCTTCTTCCCAAACAAGATAACGAGACATCCTTGGAGGTGGGAGCTGATAGTGATCTTGGCCAAGCTCGTCCCTTCACGAGATTCCACCAAAGAAAGCCATGGTCAAAGACTACTTCTTTTCTTTCTTTTTAATCTGGTCGAAGCAATAGGAGGAGACACATACTCAAATATCATCACACACTCACATCTCTCTAGTGTTTTCAGCCGCCCCTCAGTTCCGACTAGATTCCGGCCATCTCGGGTTGAAGACGTGTCACCACCACCGTAGCAGTCAGCTACACCATCCTCCCCTCTCGTTCGTCCGTGTGGTATAATGAAATCCGTTTACTTGTTTTAGTTATTTTTTTTAACCGGGTATATATATACAACGATCGTTATTTTTTTCATGGAATAATAATAACAGATTAAAAATGGATTAAAACAAGTTAATATAGTTGTTGTGTGGTAAGAAAACTGTTAAACGGGTGTTGGTTTATTTTAAACCGAGTCAACTCGGTGAGTTAACTTGGTGAGTTAACTCAATGAGTCACGAATTAACTTTAAGTTTAGATATTATTCGAGTTGTTGGATAATTGTTGTTATCTTTTGGTCACGAGTTGTGTTTGGATTAACAGTTAGCCATTTAGAGTTTTGTTCGAGTCGTATGGACTAGGGTTTGGACTTGATTTTGTTTAATAATCTTCGAATACTACTGTTTGCGTTGAGAATGTGGAATTTGGATGGCTTATTTTTTGAGTTTGGGTCACGGATTTGAGTCAAGTTGTGCACAAAGTTGATTTTTTATCTCAGAGTTTGTGTTAGACTTGCATATTCAATGTTTTACTCGTTGGTTTTGTATTTAAGTCGTTTTGCTTATTTTGGTGATATTGACTTTTTGGTATAAGTTAAGCTGCATAAGGGTTTGTTTGTGAAAGTTGTATAAATGGACGTGTCATGCCGAAATTTATAAAACTCTCTAGACTTATACTTTGATTTCGAATAACCTTTTATCTTATAAAACCCAACAATAATCGAAACTTGTAGTTTTATTAACATGAAAACTTTTACCATGTGATATACTACTTTGAGTTTTCTTTTAAAACTTAAATTACCGTTCCAAAACTTTATTGATTATTTTCAAACTATTTGGGATTATTGTGTAAACACCGTAACATATTAATTAGCTATTTTTGTTGACATTTTCCTTTGTCATTGTTTTTCCTTGACTTCGTTCGTCATTCCTTTCTCGACTCAAGTTCTCGTCCGCACTTTTCTCGATTGTGTCGATTTTCTATTCCTTTTTGGCGTGAGTATTCTTGAGTCTATACGCTTTCTTACCACCACACGAAACGTTAACATTAAACTTTTTACAAACTTTGATACGAGTAATCCACGAAAACTAAGACGCTTGTTTTTTTTTTTTTAAACTCGTTACTTTATGAGACGTATTCTAAGATGACCATATACGTATTAGGTCGTGTGGATCCAGTACCGTTGTGCCTGCACCCTCGATATCGTTATGTTTTGCTCTTGATTCCAGTTGTGACCGTTGTGATATTTTGCGTTGTTGTGGCTAAAGTGAGTTCATGGCCCCTACCTCTACTTGTTTTATAAATGTTTGGGGGAGAATACATGCTCGTTTTTAATTAAACTCAATGCTTGTTATACTTAAACTCATTACTTGTTTGAAAACATGATTTATTTGCTTATTGCACACTGGTTTACCTTATTCAAAACACAAGTGTTTAAATATTATATGTGAGTTATAGCCCCACTTTACCTATACTTGTTTTACAAACCTTGGGGTGAGAAACATGCAAAACATTTTTCTGGACCACAACCAATACTTGTTTTCTCAACATTATTGCGTAGTTAGCCTAAGCCCCTGAACCCACTGTTATGCCCACCTCATGAACTGTTAATTCCTGCTGGGAAGCGCGATTGATATAAATAGATCTATTGGGGTGACTCCCCCGTTCGGTTGGCCAGACGGGTCAATGCGGGCGTATACCAAGTCGGATTACGAGTGTATTGGGTTAAACACTCGCTATGGGCCCCTATTGTTATTATTTATGTGCTATATTGTAGCGCACTGAACTGTCGAGCTTCGGTTGCATGAACTTAGAGCTAGTGTAATAGACTATTTTATTTTCGGTCACATACCCTACTTATGGTCCACATCTCTATTTTTTCCTTAAGGTAAACTTTATTATCATGACATTGTGAGCGACACAATGATCACAAAACTATTATTGAACTCACATTATCTTTACTGCTTTATCATAAACCTATGAACTCACCAACCTCGTGTTGACACTTTTAGCATGTATTTTCAGGTTTAAGGCGATAACCTAGTTGTGGAGGCTTTTGGCATGCCATGAATTGGTCATAGAAGACTCTGATGTATGTGGGACCGCTCTATTTCTTTTATGGGCCTATATTTCCTCACTGATTTTGGAATTCTGTAAACAAAATATTTTTCGAATATGAAATTTATTTTAAACGGTTGAGGTAAAACTGTTCTTTGTACTTTGTGTTGTGATATCAATTTTCTAGCACCCACATATATATGCTTCCGCTAAACCAGATTTTGGGGGTGTTACAACCTTCGTTTACTCGAAGCATGTAAAGTAAAATTGATTCAATGGTGTCCTGCGGAATTAAACCACCAAACCTTAATGATCTTACCCAACACACTTCTACACACTTCCCATTGTAACCATCTCATTCTCAAACTGAGCGCGAATATGGCCATACGCTTAAATCTGTTTCATAACCCTCTAAGAGAAAAACCACAACTCTCCATTCAAGGCGGCACCACCTCTAGGTTATATAGGCAAAGCTACTCTAACGTCTTTGTTGCTAAGACGCCTCACAAGCTTTGTTAATAGAGTAACTCATCCTAATTCGGCAACGCCATGCTATCTTCGCTATACACGGGTCAATTGATTGATAGCACCTTCTATCTATTAGTGACTTCGTTATTACCCATTAAACTCGAGAGGTAGGAGCACTACATCCAAGTTGGGTTTCTGATGAACTCAAATAAGTACATTTTATTACTATCATTTATCCTATTAATTTGACTTGTTTTACTATATTATGTATGAGGATTGATACTTAATCGTTTACTTTTGTAATTCTCAGGTAAAAACAAGCATTTGGTGAAACTTGGCGATTTTGGACTAATAATGGAGCAAAACATGCATAAAGTGAAGAGTCTACTGAAATGGACAAGATCAAGTCAATTCTGCTCAAGATGCGCCGCATCTCAGTCACGACATGCGCCGCATCACTATCAAGATCTCACCAGATACGATCCAAGATACAAGAGGACATGCGCCGCATCCAAAGATAAAGATACGCCGCATCTTCTGGCGGTGTACGAATATTCCTGAATATTATAATCTTGGACCCCACGCGAAGTTAAGTACATGCGCCGCATCTACTTAGTAGATGCGCCGCATCTTCCCTCAGACAGAAACTATAAATACCCCGTAGACCAGACGAATTAAAGAGTTCCGAAAGTTTTAACCTAAGACCGAAGACCAGAAACTAAGGACGAATTCAGTCAAGGAGGCAGCACAAGACACACCCAAATCAAAGATACAAGAGCTGTAAGAAGGTGCTGCATGTGTTTAATTCATTAAGTAGTTTTGTTTTATTGTGTTAGCAAACTTTAATTCATCAGGATTGGTGGCTTGTGTAATGTGACAACGAAAGATTGCACTCCCTTTAATACTTGCTTTCCCATCAATTAAAGTTTATATGTTGATGTCTTTGGTTACTACTTATTAGTGCATTGATCACCTCTGTGTTTATTAGTGGCTTGCGGGCATTTGACTGCGGAAAATAATGTGGCTCCCACGGTTATTACTAAATTGATCACTTAGGAATAACTTTTAGACATAAGTAATCATTAAGGGTTTACTCGCCGATAAGATTAGGACCAACGAGAAAGGGTTAACTACATACACTTCATATAAAGCTATCAATAAAACAAGTGACAATCTACTTAATCATAAGGACAGCCCTCTTATTGTCTCGAGTATTTATCTGTGTACGTGTGTGCTACTTGCTGATTCGTGCCTATTGGTTTATTTTATTATTTAATTGCAAACAAATCGTGCCAGTCTCTCAGGCTAAAACCCCCTTGCGTTAGGATATTAAAATACTGATTAGAATAACGAGATAATACGTTCCACTCTTAGTGATCGACACTCTACTTACCATTATATTCATACTGACCGGGTACACTGCTCGTTAAGTGTGTGTGTTATTGATAAGTCGGCTAAATATAAATTTAAAACTTGAGTAGGCATTAAAACTGCTAAACCGCAACGACACATCGCACGCATCAAGTTTTTGGCGCCGCTGCCGGGGAGTGAATTGTTATTATCTGTTAATTTGATTAGTATTTTAATTAGGTTTTTCTTTTTATTAGATTAATTGCATCATTGTATTATTTTGCATATTTGTTGTACTGTGTGTTATTTGTTTTGTGTTATTTGTTTGCTTTTATTTTTGTTTTTGTTTGTTTTTGTTTGTGTGTTTTTATTTTTTGTTTTTATTTTTCGTATTTTTCTGTTCTGCTATCGTTGTACTGTGCTAAATCAAACGATACGGCGCATCTGATTTCTCAGATACGGCGTATTGCGTTTAATTTTTAAAAATACAACGCGTTTAATTAATTCGATACGACGCATCTTTTCCCCAAGATACGGCGTATCTGTTTTTAATAAGAAAATTTTTCTAAGCGATAAAGTAATACGACGCATCTGCTTTAGCAGATACGGCGTATCTGTTTTTGATAAAAAAAAAAAAAAAAAAAAAAAAAAAAAAAAAAAAAAAAAAAAAAAATTCTAAACGTTAACGCCATACGACGCATCTGCTTTCGTAGATACGGCGTATCTATTATTTTAATTAAAAACAGTTTGCGAATTATTAAACAGATACGACGCATCGATCTATATCAATACGGCGCATCTTTCTGAATCAAAAATCGATATTTATTTTTAAACGTAACGAAAATACGGCGCATTAACTTTTGTTAATACGACGAATATAATTTGATAAATATAGTTGATTTTTGATATTTACCTTGATCGGTCAGCTACTCTCGTGTGCAAGTTGTTTATTTTCAGGATAAATGATGACTCGAGCATCACCAAGAAAGATTACATTCTGAACCTAACCAAGAGACGCTAGCTGGAGTGATCAAACATAAGACGACAAGAGTAGAGGAAAACTCAGTACTGGTAACGTTGAACGTCTTATATTCTTGAAATAGAATTCCAGGTAAACTCTACGATAATTCAACCTGCTCAAAGGAAAGTTCTCTACACTATGATCTCAGTTTTATTATCCATATTATACATCTGATTCAAATCGTAATCTTAATTTTGTATGCTCAAAAACGATATTTGTTCCTAACCTCGGAATAAATCCTTATCCACTAAACAATAAGATTACAATTATTAATGAAACGTTTATGCCTATTGCTCTTATTTTGAATTCATCTATATGGTGTGCCGTTTAACCCAAATTTGATGTATAAGGAACTGTGTTGCGGAGGCCAAGGTACGTTCTTCATTTAAATTTCGTTAACTAAAATAGAGATACGGCGGATCTAAATATCCAAAGCGCCGTATCCCTGACCAATTAGAACTTATTGACTAGTCAACGAGATTAAATAGATACGGCGCATCCAAATTTTCTAATACGGCGCATCGTGTCGCCCTATAAATACGACGGGAATGCGCCAGATCTAAACTCTTTACCGCATAATCCTCACACAGTCAAGAACGAACACACACTAAAATTATACTCGAAATCCGATCATCTTTCTTAAATCCTCCTTTAATCCGATCTATAACCTTTCTCCTAATCATCAAATTAAGGTAATTATTCTATTTTGATTTAATTTCGTTTAATTATAAAAATTAGGGTTTATATGACCACTTCGATTAGGGCTTAAACGATATAGGGATATGATTAGAACTTGGCATTGATAATTTCCCCTAAGTTAATTTTAGATTTGGACATCGAATTTGGTACTAATTAAATCGAACGAAAAATAGGGTTTTGGGTGATTGTTTTTAAATTTTAGAGGGAAAGTGTGATAGAAGTTTTTGATAGGAACGAATCAGTAAATTTGGTCTGTGATATAATGTGGGAGTTTACGCCACGGATACGGATTCTTGAAAAACGTGCCTAACCCTTTATTTTATACTGATATGCTTTTAGATGCGGCGCATCTGGGTTGATTAATGCGGCGTAACGACCTATTTCAAAATTGATAAAATTCTAGATACGCCGTATTGATTAATCTAGATACGACGCATCTCCATACGCCGTATCTGTTGTCTTGCACCGCATCTCTTATACTTTATACAGATACGCCGCACTGATTAAATCAGATGCGCCGTATCTACCTTATTTGCAGACTGTTTACTGACTGTGAATATCTATTTCAGATGGCATTACCAGAGGTCACACTTAGGCATCAGTGGCTACAATTTGAGAACATGGGACTAACTCCTGCCACTCTGGAAGATTACTTGCGTAGGCTTGACTCGATTTACTTCAAGAAAATATTCAGAGTCCAGGTTTTGAATTTTGATGATATAGGATTGATTGGTGGTGGACATGCAGCTGAGAGTTTACAGCATCGGATGGAGATGGTATGTGCTGGAGACGATGAGGAGGTGGTGTTTAGATCTAGTGCTTGGGAGAGACTATTTAGGATTGACGAGCCTCTGATTAGGGAGCTCATGCTGGAGTTCTTTAGCACAATTCATTACAGGGAGACGGATTTGGAGATTGATACAGCTGACACTCTGGTATTCAGGTTAGGAGGTGTGCATAGGCAGATGTCGATGAGGCAGTTTATTTTGGCCATGGGGCTACACACTGAGGAGGAGATTGGATCTGCTGGGTTTGCCAGGTACTGGGCTGAGAGTGTAAAACCCTAAAAATCTAAAACATGTAAAAGACCAAAATGCCCTCATGATCTTAGAAATTTATAAAGTACCAAATTAACCCCAAACTTTCGGGAATGATCAAGATATGAAGCCAAATAATTTTAGTAATTACATTTTAAATATTTTGAAAGTATAAAAAAAAAAATTTTAATAACACAAATATTGCGTGGAGGCCGAGTATTTCATTTAAATTACTTAAATTGTAATTATTATTATTTAAAATCTAAATAACTTACAAATAATTAGGAAATTAATTCAAAAATGTAAACCTTTGATTTAGTCATGATTTTGCCGAGATTTCTTCTGCCAAATCCCCCATTTCACGCCTAGTTCACCTTATTTAATTAATATGTCATTTTCTCCCTTTAAAACATTAAACAAAACCTACGCAACTTTGTCGGCCGTTACTCTTTTCCTTCCTGTCAAATTCAAACAAAGCCAAGCAGATAATATTTCATACCCTACTGTTTCATGTACAAAAGAATACAACGCCACTTTTCCCTTTGCTCCCATGCGTACGTTGGGAAAACAAAGAACACAAAAAAAAAAAAAAAAATAAATAAATAAAAACAATTTGCATCCGATCTGCTGTTCGGGACGCGACATGATTGTAGTAGTTCGATCGACACATGCTCAGTTCTGGGTTCACGATAGGATTTGCTAGTTTGAGTTTCTGTTCGCGATCATGTTCGAACATGTGCTTACGGTTTCGATCTGTCGTCTCTTTCGAGGTATATTTTGTCTATAGTTATTATGCATTACGTTAATATAACAACATAATTAGTGCAGCCTTTACTCCTAAAACCATGAGTACACGTACATATAATCCAATTCAAATGTGCATAAAATTATAAGAAATGGAATTGCATGATTTCAACGTGAGGGTCCTATATGGTGTATTTAGTAGAAACAAATATGGTGTATCAAATGTGTGAGTATGCCATGATTCATGCGAGTATTTTGGTTGGGTTTTGTCTCGCTAAGTTCTACATCGAGTGGGTGTGTGCGTTTGCATTTGTTCTCGCTGAATATGATATGGAAATAGAGGTTAGTATTGTGTCTCGTTAATTATGTGTGTTGGTGCAGGTTTAGTGCGTGAGTGGGCTGGTCATGGGTAATGTTGTGAGATAGTTTTGTTTAGTAACTGTGTTTATGTGTATGTCGATTAAAAAGGGGCGAAGGGTGAGTATGATTTTATGTGTCGAATGAAAGTGAACTTCGTACATGAGTGTGTCGTTATTATTGGTCACAAATAGAGTCGTAGGTGTGTTTTAATGTCGGGTAAAATCGGTCAAGAGGATGGCTATGGTTTGGGTCGGTTGTGATTTAAAATGTGTGGTGTGGCGTGTGAGTATTCATTAGGTCTAAAACGTGCGTGTAAGTATAGTCGTGTTTAGCGTATTGTTGCTGCTCACTTGGAAGCTATATAAGTGATGGTTTAACTTGTCCACTGATGTCGAAATATACAACCAATACATAGGCCAGGCATAAATGATAATCGAACTGTTGTGGTATTATATTATCATTATGGCAGATAAATAAATTAAGATTCTAACCTTGTTGGTGTAAGATAAAGAACTAAAGTAATATCTAAACAAAAATATGTAATTGCATTGTACAAGCTGTCATATATGTACAGTTTGAAGCGTTTACTAGGTATGTGTCATGGGATTGAAGCAAAAATAAACTGGTTCAATGACATGATTTGTCATCAGTATAATTGAGAGGTTTAAGTTATGCAAAGTATAGGAATTTCATATAATTATATATCTTACACTTTAGCCCCTGAACATTACTAAATCAACAGTCTAAACTCTAAATTATTAAGAGTTAGCATATTGAACCTTAACCTATAATATTAAGTCATAAAGTTATTAAGTTGACATTTTCAACCCAAAAATTCATTAAATCGGAAAACTTACTATTTTGGAAAGTTACTATTTTGGAAAGCTGCTATAAAAATAGAAAGTTACAAAAAATGGAAAGCCGACTAAAATGAGAAATCAGAATTGGATAAGTTATTAATAATAAGCCGATCATTGATTCGTGTAGATTCGCTGAAGATGGAGTTTGCTCCCGACTTGATATTTTCTGTTGTGTTTTCGTTTGCGGTATAAGGTACAGATATTCTGCCCTTCTTAATAAGGTGCCTTCGACCTCTTGATTTCTGATTTGAACCTATGATATGAACCTTTGGCATTTGAACCTTTGGCATTGAACCTTTGATATATAAACCTTTGATATGAACTTTGAGATTCGGACTATGACTATATGAACCTTTGCTTTGATATGAACCTTTGACCTTTGACCCCAGTTTGATACCCGAGCCAAATATGTTTCCTAGCCATGAAGGTAACATGGCCATGTCATTGATGCACCAGTGGCATGACTCTAGTGTACTCGAGTGATGTTGTACACCATCCCCATTTTGATTTGATATGAGCTCACTATGATATGATTTGATATGGCCAATATGATATGTTCGGGGGGCGTATGGATGCATCCTAGATATGTTCTGATATGATATGTTTTGATATGATATGATATGGTGACTGGGGCTGGGTGCAATCCACTCCTTTCACAAAATATGGGAGCTAGCTACTCCACCTGAAGAATGAGGACACCCCTCATATTATCTGATTATCTGAGAGGTCTCCCCTCTATATGATTATGAAGATATGATATGATATGATATGTGATATGTTATGATATGGGCTCGTGGTGGATGACTGTCCTAAACCTTTACTCTTTATTTCCTTTTCCTATTTCTCACTCATTATGATATGCCTGTTCATTTTCGTTTGCTTTTGTTTCCGTTTATTATATATCTGTTCACTGGGCTTTTTAAGCTCAGCCGCACGTTTCCTTTCCGTGTGCGGCAGGTTTTAGTTGGAAGCTGGGAATGAGTGAAGAGACCTTTGGACTTAGAAGACCTTGATAGTTTCGGAAGTAGAAGATTTTAGAAGGATTGCATTGGCAGACATAGTATTTAGTTTTGTTTCTCATTTGTAACCTTGTAGCTTCAGTATATCATTTGTAACCTTTGAATTTCTATTGTATTATTAAGTCGTATGTTATGCTTGCCTTTGATATGTCACCATTTGCGTGACACTTCTACCCTTGCCGGGTTGGGGTGTTACAATTATGGTATCAGAGCCAGGTTTACGACTTGTAGTACATCTACCCTTGGCCTGTGTAAGTTAGGACCCCTAAGTTTCCACTGTAGGCGCTCGTAGGATAACCTTTGCGAAGTTGCGTAGAACTTTCCCATAAGAATATAAGTCATAACCGGTGAGGAATGGGTAGTCTAGGACATCCATGTGAGTAGTAATTGCTTCCGCATCACTCTGAATCTTGCCTTTGCCTTTAGGCATGCCTTATAAGAACGTTTGTCGCAGAAGACAAGGAAGTTTTACCTTCCGTCATTTGAATGATGAACGTTGTATGTTAACCAGTTTCCTTTAGAAGGATTTGATGTTTGTCCAGTACGGAATTGTTATCTAAGCATGCTGATGCTAATAACTGATATTCCATACATCTCAACTCTGACAGTTAAACGATGTTCGTATTACTATCAGTGCACACCCTACCATTCCTATGTTATAAGCTAAACAAGATTCCAATCCTTTGAACTGTTCACTATCCTAACCTTCAATTTGATATATTTGACTTTGATATATTCTAATACTCTCCCATCCCACACTTTGATGAACCATGTATCTAAATTTGATATGTGAACTATCCGTATGATTTGACAACCACATTCGCTTTGAGAATCCGTTTCCCTTTGGATGTATTTGACCTTGAAGTCTCTTGATTATGGATTGATGGTTTTTGTAAAGCTATCATGGACTGCAATATTTGAAATGCGACCCTTAACAATCTGCTTCACCATATTTTAATACGATGCTCTCAATCATTGGAATCTGTTAAGATTATTGTTGCTATGAAGCACATACTCCGATCTCTTTGATTTCCAATTTTCTCCTAACGCCTGTTAGCATCCATTCTTAGAAAGCTCCGGCACTTGAAAGTTTGTTGTGCAAATTTCTGGTGCTTCTGATGAACCCTTTTGAGATCCGTTTGGGAAGTAAAGTTTGTATTGAACTAATCTGAATTTGGCGAAACCACGATACTGAAGAAGTTAAGAGATTGTAGGAACTGATGGAATATGAGTTTGTTCACTTCAGTGATCTCTTGAATGCTCCTGTTGGTTTATGAAGAAGAAAGAGAGAAGTGTGCGGCGGCGCACCGACCATCGTGAATTTAACCGTAATCGTTATTCCATTCCATTTCCGCGTATCAAATTGTGCTATTTTTGAAACTCCGTAGCAGACGACCTCTTCTGAATTTGAAAGACGAAAGAAACAACCACAAGAACATCTGAGAAGGAAGTTGACTAGTGAGATTAAGTTCCGCGAAGCATTACAATTGGATTTGTGAAGAGAAAGATTTGTGATATGAAGTTTTCCCTAAGAAGATTTCCTGAAGTTGCTTTAGTACCCGTGTGACCACTATGAGTTTTGAAAGATGTCAATTGTATTGGCTAGAAGATTCATGTTTTCGCAAGTATCTGGACAATTGTCATAGTATGACAGTATGTTGGTGCTCAGAGACGAACGAGGAACACGTTGACCATTTTTCGTATGAAGTGAACCGACCCTTTGTTCTAGAAGAATAGTTTTGATTTGCGTTCAGAGACTGTAGCAGACAACACTAACAGGTATCCGATGATGGCAGAGATTCCACAAGAAGGACCAAGATTGAAGACCGTTGTCAGAGTTAGAAACCTTGTAGAAGATGTGCAGAAGAGGTTCGTGACAGGCATTACCAAGAGAGAAGCAGGTGAGAAGAAGACAGACTGAGATGAGACTCGATTATACCCCAAGCAGCACGTGGAGATTTCAATTGAGCATCAGGACAACCAGACCGTAGGAGACGAACCTTCAGCACATAACCAGGAAGTCGACAGCAGTTGAGTGGGTAACTTTTGAATCATGCTAGAAGACCTGCCGAAGACACGCAAACCTTGGTTCTCCATTCATTTTAGTTGTACTAAGATGAATTGGGAACTGAAGCAGACTCGCAAATGGAGGAATGCACGGTGATCACGTCAGGGATTCACGCTACCACACCGAAGTGTCAAGAAGAAGTGTCGAAGACTTGAGGAACCAGACTCAAGTTTATGATTTCCTTTTCACCCTATGATCGTATGATTAGACAAGAGAGCGACTACTTAGAATTTGAAAAGATTCGAGATCATGAAATTGAATGGATGAAATTGTGTAGTAAACGTTTGGATTTGGAAGATTTGATTGTTGTAAAGGATGAAGATATTGAAGACGTAATTCATTTCCTCTTAGACCACTTAAGTTTCCGTTACCTTTCGATAGGATCTTTTGGATGAGCCTGACCTTATTAGCAATTCCGTTCTGTGTTCGTTATGCATTTTTTTGGATGATGGTTTCGTTTTGAGAAGGATGATGAATTGTGGAAGACCTAACGTTTCGACGACGAGTTTCATTTTGAGGTGTACGCATTCCGTTACGCCATTTGTACGTTCAAATTCCTCCGATTTAGAATCCGTAGTGATGTTTGTTTTGGATCAACCTTAGGAGGTAGAAAGACTGATAGGTGGTTAAGATAAGTAGTTATGTTCGCGACTTGAGATAAAGTATGACCATCATGATGGTATACTCATATGATGCTGGTATTATGACGAGTAGCTAACGTGATAATACTTACGTCATATGACGTACCCTTATTGTGTTCATAGGATATTTCGAGGAGTACTTTAGAAACCTTATAGTTTTGATAGGAGATGTGAGAAAATTTTTTTCATCCGTAAGATTTAGGTTCATTCCACCTATACGCTTAATCTGTTCGCCGTTATACGATCTGATACGTTCGATTTTGACACGCAGTTGTTGATCCATATACTGTGAAGTTTTCTGCCATTTGATGTCACCAACAATCTATGTTCTGTACGATCTCATGTGATTTGCTTAATCAAATTCTATGGACGGCATATCCGTCAAAATCCTATGTATTCTTTGTATCTCTTCCGAGAGAACGCGATAATCATTTGTCATGTTGGATATGATCTTTGCAATCTGAAATTCAGTATAGTATGTCTTTCTGAGAAACCCGAAGATATCTTAGATCGACAACGAAGAGTCATGAGAAACAAGTTACATTTCCGTTCGCTATCCGTTGTGTCTTCTGTTTCGTTTCATTTCCGATCGTTGGGATTTTTCATTTCCATTCGTAAAGATTCTTTGGAAGAACCTCCCTAGAGCGGGAGGCTACCTGGGAAACCGAGGAATTAATACGAGAAAGTTATCCGCATTTTGTATTCTGATCTGGTACGTCCCTATTTTGTTTTCGATCCTTTCACTTCTGATTCTTTGCAAATTTCGAGGACGAAATTTTTCCTGTTAGAGGGGAAGAGTTGTAAAACCCTAAAAATCTAAAACATGTAAAAGACCAAAATGCCCTCATGATCTTAGAAATTTATAAAGTACCAAATTAACCCCAAACTTTCGGGAATGATCAAGATATGAAGCCAAATAATTTTAGTAATTACATTTTAAATATTTTGAAAGTATAAAAAAAAAATTTAAATAACACAAATATTGCGTGGAGGCCGAGTATTTCATTTAAATTACTTAAATTGTAATTATTATTATTTAAAATCTAAATAACTTACAAATAATTAGGAAATTAATTCAAAAATGTAAACCTTTGATTTAGTCATGATTTTGCCGAGATTTCTTCTGCCAAATCCCCCATTTCACGCCTAGTTCACCTTTTTTAATTAATATGTCATTTTCTCCCTTTAAAACATTAAACAAAACCTACGCAACTTTGTCGGCCGTTACTCTTTTCCTTCCTGTCAAATTCAAACAAAGCCAAGCAGATAATATTTCATACCCTACTGTTTCATGTACAAAAGAATACAACGCCACTTTTCCCTTTGCTCCCATGCGTACGTTGGGAAAACAAAGAACACAACAAAAAAAATAAATAAATAAATAAAAACAATTTGCATCCGATCTGCTGTTCGGGACGCGACATGATTGTAGTAGTTCGATCGACACATGCTCAGTTCTGGGTTCACGATAGGATTTGCTAGTTTGAGTTTCTGTTCGCGATCATGTTCGAACATGTGCTTACGGTTTCGATCTGTCGTCTCTTTCGAGGTATATTTTGTCTATAGTTATTATGCATTACGTTAATATAACAACATAATTAGTGCAGCCTTTACTCCTAAAACCATGAGTACACGTACATATAATCCAATTCAAATGTGCATAAAATTATAAGAAATGGAATTGCATGATTTCAACGTGAGGGTCCTATATGGTGTATTTAGTAGAAACAAATATGGTGTATCAAATGTGTGAGTATGCCATGATTCATGCGAGTATTTTGGTTGGGTTTTGTCTCGCTAAGTTCTACATCGAGTGGGTGTGTGCGTTTGCATTTGTTCTCGCTGAATATGATATGGAAATAGAGGTTAGTATTGTGTCTCGTTAATTATGTGTGTTGGTGCAGGTTTAGTGCGTGAGTGGGCTGGTCATGGGTAATGTTGTGAGATAGTTTTGTTTAGTAACTGTGTTTATGTGTATGTCGATTAAAAAGGGGCGAAGGGTGAGTATGATTTTATGTGTCGAATGAAAGTGAACTTCGTACATGAGTGTGTCGTTATTATTGGTCACAAATAGAGTCGTAGGTGTGTTTTAATGTCGGGTAAAATCGGTCAAGAGGATGGCTATGGTTTGGGTCGGTTGTGATTTAAAATGTGTGGTGTGGCGTGTGAGTATTCATTGGGTCTAAAACGTGCGTGTAAGTATAGTCGTGTTTAGCGTATTGTTGCTGCTCACTTGGAAGCTATATAAGTGATGGTTTAACTTGTCCACTGATGTCGAAACATACAACCAATACATAGGCCAGGCATAAATGATAATCGAACTGTTGTGGTATTATATTATCATTATGGCAGATAAATAAATTAAGATTCTAACCTTGTTGGTGTAAGATAAAGAACTAAAGTAATATCTAAACAAAAATATGTAATTGCATTGTACAAGCTGTCATATATGTACAGTTTGAAGCGTTTACTAGGTATGTGTCATGGGATTGAAGCAAAAATAAACTGGTTCAATGACATGATTTGTCATCAGTATAATTGAGAGGTTTAAGTTATGCAAAGTATAGGAATTTCATATAATTATATATCTTACACTTTAGCCCCTGAACATTACTAAATCAACAGTCTAAACTCTAAATTATTAAGAGTTAGCATATTGAACCTTAACCTATAATATTAAGTCATAAAGTTATTAAGTTGACATTTTCAACCCAAAAATTCATTAAATCGGAAAACTTACTATTTTGGAAAGTTACTATTTTGGAAAGCTGCTATAAAAATAGAAAGTTACAAAAAATGGAAAGCCGACTAAAATGAGAAATCAGAATTGGATAAGTTATTAATAATAAGCCGATCATTGATTCGTGTAGATTCGCTGAAGATGGAGTTTGCTCCCGACTTGATATTTTCTGTTGTGTTTTCGTTTGCGGTATAAGGTACAGATATTCTGCCCTTCTTAATAAGGTGCCTTCGACCTCTTGATTTCTGATTTGAACCTATGATATGAACCTTTGGCATTTGAACCTTTGGCATTGAACCTTTGATATATAAACCTTTGATATGAACTTTGAGATTCGGACTATGACTATATGAACCTTTGCTTTGATATGAACCTTTGACCTTTGACCCCAGTTTGATACCCGAGCCAAATATGTTTCCTAGCCATGAAGGTAACATGGCCATGTCATTGATGCACCAGTGGCATGACTCTAGTGTACTCGAGTGATGTTGTACACCGTCCCCATTTTGATTTGATATGAGCTCACTATGATATGATTTGATATGGCCAATATGATATGTTCGGGGGGCGTATGGATGCATCCTAGATATGTTCTGATATGATATGTTTTGATATGATATGATATGGTGACTGGGGCTGGGTGCAATCCACTCCTTTCACAAAATATGGGAGCTAGCTACTCCACCTGAAGAATGAGGACACCCCTCATATTATCTGATTATCTGAGAGGTCTCCCCTCTATATGATTATGAAGATATGATATGATATGATATGTGATATGTTATGATATGGGCTCGTGGTGGATGACTGTCCTAAACCTTTACTCTTTATTTCCTTTTCCTATTTCTCACTCATTATGATATGCCTGTTCATTTTCGTTTGCTTTTGTTTCCGTTTATTATATATCTGTTCACTGGGCTTTTTAAGCTCAGCCGCACGTTTCCTTTCCGTGTGCGGCAGGTTTTAGTTGGAAGCTGGGAATGAGTGAAGAGACCTTTGGACTTAGAAGACCTTGATAGTTTCGGAAGTAGAAGATTTTAGAAGGATTGCATTGGCAGACATAGTATTTAGTTTTGTTTCTCATTTGTAACCTTGTAGCTTCAGTATATCATTTGTAACCTTTGAATTTCTATTGTATTATTAAGTCGTATGTTATGCTTGCCTTTGATATGTCACCATTTGCGTGACACTTCTACCCTTGCCGGGTTGGGGTGTTACACAGGTACTGGGCTGAGAGTTTACGGGTTGTCCCTGACAGAGGGGTATTCAGTGACTACTGGGTTAGGATTTCTTCGATGGGTGACATCGTTACTTCCACCCCATCCTACACATTGATCAGAGAGCCGATGAGGCGGCTATGCCACCGTTTGATTGCACTCACCATTGCTGGGAGGGGTCAGTCACCTGAGAAGGTGACCACTCTGGACCTCTTCCTCTTGAGGAGTATGGATGAGGGGTTGTCGGTGAACATCCCCCACTTTTTAGCGCACTACCTCCACCGATCTGCTGCAGGGAGAGATCGGAGGAGCCAGATGACTGGCGGGCATTTTGTTTCGAGGCTGGCCCGCCATTTTGGAGTTATTGGAGCAGAGATCCCAGCGGGGCTGGAGGTTATTGTGGCCCGTCTCCCGGTTATCGATAGGGACTATTTGGTTAGACTCGGGATTTGTCAGGTGGTTGCGGGAGGCCACTTTTGGGTAGCATTAGGGCCCGCCAGAGCAGCAGGACCAGAGGCGGAGCAGGGAGGCCCTCAGGGACCTCCGGCTGCTGCTCCAACCCATCAGGAGGAGGCGCAGGCACCAGCACCCCCACCAGTACCCCCACGCACCATGGGTCAGAGACTCGACGCAGTCGAGGGAGAGTTGAGAGCCCTGAGGAGAGACTCAGAGTGGGTGGTCATGAGTGTGAGCAGACTATTAGAGCAGCAGGGTATTACACACGATCGTCCAGATGGTACTCATGTTACGGGAGTGGCACGTGCATACGAGCGCAGAGTCCGCCAGAGGACTGATGGAGCCAGCACTTCCGGGACCCATCCAGACGACCACACTCACCCATGATCTTACTCTCTTGATTTTACAGACATTGTTCCACATATTATTATTATTTTGGATTGTACTAATCACCATTCTCGTGTATATATTTAATGTTTCAGTTTATGTTTCTTGTTATATTTGATGAAGACTGGCATTAAGTTCAGCATGAGAATACGAGAGAACGTGAGAGATGAACCGTGGAACGAGTCATTTTACAACAGACTGTTAACAGTCTGTTTGGTAACTACATGCGCCGCATCTGGTAAACAGATGCGACGCATCCTATCCTTTATTTAGTTTTATTTTACAGTCAGGCCCGCATGAGGATACGGCGCATCTCCATTCATGAGATGCGACGCATCTCCTGCAATGGTCATATCTTATTTTAATTTTTCTGCATTTTTTATTTCCGACTTTAAAACTATTTATCAGTTTATTTTAATGCGGCGCATCCCTGGTTAAGGATGCGGCGCATCTTTATTCTGATCCGTATTTATTCCAGGCTCGATACGGCGTATCTTCTTCCATAAGATACGGCGCATCGACTGACCTGATGATTTTCAGTTTTTATTTTTATGTTTTATTTTTATCTAACTACTAATGTATTATGCAAGTTTGAACCTTTCTTATCTTAGGTGTGTTTTAAAGCATTGGTGGTATTATAGTTTCCTGGATTTCCTGTGGATACATCAAGTATTAAGCTTTAACGCTCTAATCCACAAGAAAGATGATTTTTGCTCTTATACTAATGGAGGATCATACCGAGCAAATCTCAGGGGAGTTTTCCTGTTCTAATTCTTTTATTTTCCAGTTTTTACCTTTTATACAAACAACGAGGACGTTGTTTAACTTAAGTGGGGGGATTGGAGAATTAGAACACTTAACATTTACTTGTCCTAAACTTTTTCAAAAATTATGCTTAAACTGTGCTTAATATATCAAACTTAAAAAAAAAATTTAGCATGTTTTTGTTTAAGATCTAAGTTGCATAGCTGCACACATGACGTTATTTTCAAAAATTGTGATTTTTCAAAATTCACAAATCTATGAGTGTGCCGGTGACTTGTAAACTTTAGAACTTGGCTTATATACTATTCGAGACCACCATAATGAGTATTATTTATATAATTGGAATGACTTGTCTAAATTGGTAAAATTCTAGGATTACACCCAAATAGCCTTTATTTGTTATGTGTTATTAACTAACTACACTGGTTAGTTAACCCCCGTATAAAACCTTTTGTTACTCTCATTTTTAGAGTAAGATACCCCTAGAAAAACACTCAGAGCCATTCCTTTCGTTTCTTACACCTATGTTTAAAATGTTTCGTTACACCCTTACACCTTAGCCTACCCTGTAGATTAGAATCCGTGGTTGGTTAATTGCTATAGGCAAAGTGTGTTTCCTTACATTACCTGTGTTCGCGTGCGTAATTCATTATCTTTGGTTAGGTCGGGAAATTGCACAATGCAATTGGAGTGAAAGTAAATATTGTATATCTTTGAGTTTATTTTTCGTGTGTTTACTACTTTCGCTATTACCGTTATTTCTGAAGTATGAAAAGTATGAAAAAAATTATCCGGAAAGAAAGTTATAGTGATGTGGTGAAATTTTACACATCTATGTTTATGATTAAAGTTTAAAAAAAAAAAAAAAAAAAAAAAAAAAAAAAAAAAAAAAAAAAAAAAAAAAATTCGAAAAAATAAGAAAAGAAAAAGAAAGAAAGAAAAGTTGGAAGATAGTTTTAACCAACTTATGTAAAGTTATGTAAGTGGTTCATATGGCCACTATTTGTTGTACTATATCTATGGATTGAATGGGAATTGGCCGTTATGGGAACGCCAATTAAGGTTTATTCTTTGATTAAGATTTTGTTGAGTATAATTCGTGTCTACCTAAAGCGTGCGTTTCAAGTGTTAAAGCGTGAGTTATTCAATGATATGAGTCTTATTCATGGGATGGTTGGGATAGTGATTAACCACACTTAGGATTTTAATTTATTTGTTTTGTTTATTTTTTATTTTTACACCAATTTATATCCCAAATGTTATCCATACCCTGTATTATTCTTTATCCAACCAAACCTTTGATTTATTGAGATTAGGGATTTGAGCAATCTTAAGTATCGTAGTCGTGGATTCGGCTATGTATTTATGATTTTGTCGCCCTTTTTGATATATTATTATTGGTGAAGTTTGGACCTATCTTTAGCCTATTCGAGTTAAGGATTTGAGCAATTGCAAGTATCGTGTTCGTGGATTCGATCATGTATTTGTGATTTTGTCGCCTTTTCTGGAATTTGAGATCGATAGTGAAAGAGAATAATTAACCCTTAAGCCTAAAAACCCTTTTTACCGCTTTAGACTTGTTATTCCTTAGCTTTAGTGGTGGAGATGTGTATACTTACCAAGCTTATGATAGAATATTCGTCACGACTGGACAGTTAAACGATTAGATTTGCTTTTATCAACTTATTTTATTTTACTTCTAATTCGTTAAGTGTTTAGTTGTGTGATTATGAAATAAACGAATACATGCTTAAATATAAAAAATAAATCCTAACATCTTTTAGGATACATTTTCATAAGATTTAATCTAAGGTTTACTTGGGGACAAGTAAAGTTCAAGTGGGGGGATATTTGATGAACTCAAATAAGTACATTTTATTACTATCATTTATCCTATTAATTTGACTTGTTTTACTATATTATGTATGAGGATTGATACTTAATCGTTTACTTTTGTAATTCTCAGGTAAAAACAAGCATTTGGTGAAACTTGGCGATTTTGGACTAATAATGGAGCAAAACATGCATAAAGTGAAGAGTCTACTGAAATGGACAAGATCAAGTCAATTCTGCTCAAGATGCGCCGCATCTCAGTCACGACATGCGCCGCATCACTATCAAGATCTCACCAGATACGATCCAAGATACAAGAGGACATGCGCCGCATCCAAAGATAAAGATACGCCGCATCTTCTGGCGGTGTACGAATATTCCTGAATATTATAATCTTGGACCCCACGCGAAGTTAAGTACATGCGCCGCATCTACTTAGTAGATGCGCCGCATCTTCCCTCAGACAGAAACTATAAATACCCCGTAGACCAGACGAATTAAAGAGTTCCGAAAGTTTTAACCTAAGACCGAAGACCAGAAACTAAGGACGAATTCAGTCAAGGAGGCAGCACAAGACACACCCAAATCAAAGATACAAGAGCTGTAAGAAGGTGCTGCATGTGTTTAATTCATTAAGTAGTTTTGTTTTATTGTGTTAGCAAACTTTAATTCATCAGGATTGGTGGCTTGTGTAATGTGACAACGAAAGATTGCACTCCCTTTAATACTTGCTTTCCCATCAATTAAAGTTTATATGTTGATGTCTTTGGTTACTACTTATTAGTGCATTGATCACCTCTGTGTTTATTAGTGGCTTGCGGGCATTTGACTGCGGAAAATAATGTGGCTCCCACGGTTATTACTAAATTGATCACTTAGGAATAACTTTTAGACATAAGTAATCATTAAGGGTTTACTCGCCGATAAGATTAGGACCAACGAGAAAGGGTTAACTACATACACTTCATATAAAGCTATCAATAAAACAAGTGACAATCTACTTAATCATAAGGACAGCCCTCTTATTGTCTCGAGTATTTATCTGTGTACGTGTGTGCTACTTGCTGATTCGTGCCTATTGGTTTATTTTATTATTTAATTGCAAACAAATCGTGCCAGTCTCTCAGGCTGAAACCCCCTTGCGTTAGGATATTAAAATACTGATTAGAATAACGAGATAATACGTTCCACTCTTAGTGATCGACACTCTACTTACCATTATATTCATACTGACCGGGTACACTGCTCGTTAAGTGTGTGTGTTATTGATAAGTCGGCTAAATATAAATTTAAAACTTGAGTAGGCATTAAAACTGCTAAACCGCAACGACACATCGCACGCATCAGTTGGGTTTCGATCACTAACCGATTCGCATGTGGTTACAGACCCATGTCTCTAGCATCTCACAATAAGTCTCTCGTTAGAGACATAATGGAGATATCCAACAATTCTCTAAATCATTGTCGGTCACAAACACAAACACTCACCAAGTCTCTCGTCAGAGTCTTAGTAGTGTCAAAATCAAGTTTCTAGATCACTTGACGAACGTGTCACTAATGGTCATTCTCAGTTTTATCAAGAAATTCATAAACAACAAAATATTGAGGTATTAAGTCTTTATTTCACTTAACCTCCTCTATTGCCACGACTAGGTGAATAACACAACTTCCATCTTAAAGTGTAAAAACACACTTGTTTATTGCACATTCAAGAATCAATGTATTGTGTATGAGTTTAACAATCCACCAACTTGTGAACTTTCTTATGGTTTTTATGTGTATTTGTAATTCTCAATATAGTCTATTAGGATCTCAATTACACTATTAAAGGGACAAAAGGGAAAGAATCATGATCATAGTGATCAGTTATGATCATAATTCTATCCTAATAAGGGACATAGAATGATAGTTTCAACTTGATGTTGCTTACCAGATCACTCGTTCTTTATCAATCACATTACATGAAACACCATATATAAACTCCTTCAATAGGTTATGTGTAGGTTATAACTCGTCTATTTATAACCCCCACCATAAATCTCAATATTAAAGTTACGTCGTAAGAGTTCACATATAAGTACCCACATTTGGTTCAATCATTCACCAATGTAACACAATATGGGATCACAATTTCACATAACCTCTTAATTGCCACAACAAGGTAGTACGTTCAGCTTATGTTCAACTTCCTACACGAAGTGAAAGCACTTCAAGAAGTCCAGCTTCCTACACGAAGCGTAAGCATGTATCTATTTCTTGCACACCATGAAACAAGTCATCATGTTAGTACAACAAAATCCATATTATAAACAGGCATAACATGATTACAACACAACACTCGTAGCCAAAGAATATTGTAGCACACATCAAATACCCCCACCATTTGGCAGCCGCTACTCGAATGGAAATCACAACATGCCTACTTGCCTCTTTGATTAATTGAACTACTACTAATATTTTGGATAGCCTCGTGTGCTGATTTATTTTTCAAACCATGTCAACTATCAAAAAAATCACGTCATTAATCCTGACTTTCGCACTAACAAGCAAGATGCCACATCTAATAACATTTCCCGGAATTTCATATATATAACAGAATAAACGATCTTTCTATTTGGTAATAGTAAGTTTGTTCAAAAAATGCACTTGACGGATTTGTCAATAACATTTGCAATTTGCAAATGATTATTTGTCAAAGCTCTATTTTAATAAAGCATAAAACAAACAAATGACTTGGTACAGTTTACAAATAAATGTTACAACAATAAAGATTCACATAGAAATACAGATTCTTTAGCTCTTATTATTTATTTTAATAGCCCATCACACCCAAGCTCCTCCGAGAGCTTTAATCGATACATCCCATCGTGGATGTACCCTTCAGCAACTAAAATGAAATCTATCATTATTACCCCTTGATCCATAATTACGATCTCTCTACACAGAGTCCATGGTCTGAACAATACCGATACGAATTTTCATGAACGTTTGTTTATGACTGCACACTCTCGTTTAACAAATTACTTCACAATAGTAACGTAACAACCCATCTAAACAAACAGACTCATTGAAACTAGTTTTCTCAAACACTTATATCATCACATAAGCAATCTCTTATATTTTAATATAAAACATCTCGTTTTTTAAATCTCAACAAAACGTATAAAACCATTGTAGCACTCATAAACACCTTTTAAGATTGTTCAATAAAATGTAGTTAACATGCTGTTAAATATTGTTCCAGTTGTTGTTCCCCTTACACGATTAAGATTAACTACAAAGTTAAGCTACAAAGTTAAGCTAATCGTGTTCCATGACTTAGTAATGTATTAATTAACTAAACAAATAAGTAAAACGTAAATGATAAAGACAAGAGTTTTTCAACGTCTAAATTCTTATTAGAAGTTAATCAAAAGAATCTATACCCAAGTGTTTGCGGAAAAAACACTTAGGATTGAAATGATGAGTATGGTATGTCTCCTCTCTAAACTTAAGCTAAGCTTAAGTGGCAACTATAGGAACCACTGAGCTATCTCAGGGACTAGGTTGCTCTTTGGAGGAGTAAAAGTGATTTGTAAATGTCTAAGCATTAATTGCAAAAACTTGTCTACTTTTACTCCCTTATGATCCTATTTATAGACAAGTATAAAGAGCACCCGTGACTTAAAAGATAAAAAGATGACCTAAGCTAATCAGGACAAAATACTGATGTATTTTGCCTCTGTTACAAGAACCTATTCTGGGTATAGGACAATATTGCTTTCTGAGTAACAGTGATGACACTGTTCTTGTTCTAAAGCCTTTCAGGGAAAGTTTGACTTTGGCCGATAAGGACTTCTCCTTATCCTTTCAAACCCTTCCCGCCTTTCTTTCAATCTTCAAGTTCTTCAGTCTTTGGTCTTCATTCTTCATTCTTCATAGTTGTTGAGGAGACTGGGGTTCAGTGAGTTATTGTCATCACTCACTGAACCATTATCTTCTTTTTTGGCTTAGGTGCCATTCAGGGAGTTCCGCCTCACTGAATGGTGAATCCTTCTTCTTAGACTCGTCCTAGGCATTTTTAAGATAATTTACTGAGTGACTGTTCACTCAGTGACCTGAGAGCATTCAAGGTTATTTGACACTTAGGATAATTTGTATTCAAATCCTTGTTTCAGGACGCTTGGGTACTGAATGGACCCAACACAAGTAAAACAAACTAGAAGAAATGAGATACATACATGATTGTATAACACAAGCATTATTAACGAATGAGTGATAACTTGAACCTCATCCGCCGATCAAAGACCTACAAGCTTCCAAAGGAGATTTCTGTAAAACACGAGAAAACCGTTAAAGAGCTCCGCACGGGATAAATACTCGCTATCCTTAAAAGGTGATTACGCGCTCAATTATCTGCAAGCCATGTACGTAAAGAACCCCAGATTTGATGCAAACTCGTGTTGTCCATCACCAGAGAATGATAGCAACAAAATGACAATGGCGGAGCAAAAATTTTGAGTTGGCAAATAAGAGAACAATGGTACTTTAACATATTAGGGATGATCTATGTGTGTCTATGGTGGGCTTTTTTCCTATTTCAAAGTGTTGTAATTATCGTTAATTTATAGGCTAAGAAGACAGCTAAAGAATTTGCCATCATGGTCACGTTTTCTTTCTGCCATAAAACTAGGATAATGGCTTATGGTTCCAACTGTTTGTTAACTCCCAAATCAACCCACCACTCCCTAGACTCGGTCAACATGGAATTGTTACTAGTCTTGTTAAAAACTTGTACCCTCTTTTGCAAAACATGTACAATCAATTGTTGAATCAAATTGTTGTACCTTTGGTTTTCTTTCTTTTGAAAACTTGCCAAACTCTTCAAAAGTTCCAACAGATATTTCAAAGACAATATAAAACTTAATTGATGATTAATACTAAGATCAAAGCCCAAAAACATAAAGAGAATAACTAGCCGCAACGCATTAATTTATTTTAACGCAAATTTGCACAACAACCTAAATACCTAGATACGGCTCAACAACCCAAATACATGGATACAGCCTGCTAGCCTCTTTGCTCGGTGTTGACCCACCATTCACTTGTTGTTATCTTAACTGAGCCAACGGTTAAAATTATTACCGTTTGTGACTTGTTTATTTAACGAGTGAGTAACAAGCAGCAACAATGAAGCCATTTATTCTCATTTTAAGTGTTTGTTATTTCATATTCAATTGATTAATATTATCATTTTATACATACAAGTTTTTAATCACTCTAGTTATCTTCAAAGATATCACTAATATAAAGTTTATCTTCTTACACTCTAGTTAATTGTTGTTATTTTCTTAAACCTTTATAACTTGCATTATTTACCTTTTAAATCAACATTTCTTTTTTCCAAATAATATATTATTTCTTTTGAAATATGAGATGCTTGTCACGTTATAAATTGCTCACAAAATTATTTTGATGAATTAATCAACTATTTCGTATTTGGAAACAATGACACCCGGAATTTATTTAAGAAAAAGCTTAAACAATTTTTTTTAGCTCGCGAGTACATTTATTGGAATAATGCTATATGATTGTTGAGGTAAAATCTTACACCTGGTTCGTTGGGCCCGTGCCTCGAGCTGTATGAACCTGAAACAAAGGTAACACACGTTAGCCTCGCCTTGGGGTTTATCCCAAGACTGAGGATAAGTATTCGTTCGGAGAGAAGAATGGGGAGTAATAAATGCGAGTAGTAAATGTAGGTAATAAATGAGAGTGAAAGAGTTAATGCCTGCGTGTTGAATGTGTTGGGGTATTTATAGCACCCCAATCACTGTGATTTTACTGTACCTGACACCATTAGGGAAATCAGGAGCCGGTCTATGTCTATAGGCTACTGTGCATGTACTTGGAGACCATATCCCGTGAAACCTGGGACGGCGGCGCCTTTTCGGCTTGTGTCACTGTATATGTCTTGGTCTTTCCCGAGGTACTTTATTATTATTATATGTATACACGTGGTCCGGACCGGATGGCGTGAAGGAGGTCCGTCCAGCGTATGTCGTCCGGCATGAATCGTCCGGACACATACACAAATATGTCCTTCCCCCAATTATTGTGGCGTTGACTCTAAGTCAATGGTACAATATTTGAAAATCGCTGTACAAACGGACAAGTGCAATAAATGCGGGAGGTTAAAAGAATACCATGAGTCATGCTTCGGTTTTCGTAAGTGTGACACGTGTTCCATTTTGTCCTTTCAACGGTCGCGATGCGCTCTCTGACACGATTTGATGTTTTCGTCCCATTCTTACTGCGTCTATAAATGGGGGGTGAACCCTCATTTTTATCACATCTCTCCTTTTCACTATCTGCCTCCGAACGATTTCTGATCATCCCTTCCGTCTTCAGGTGCGTCCATTTTTCTCTTTATTTTTTTGTTTAGACTTTTCATTCCATCGCCTCCGGCTTTCAAGACATGTCGGACGACAACTCTTCTCCGGACCACCATGAGGGTCCGAGTGACACCTCTCACATCCCCAAGTTTGATATGCATATTCATACGTCCATTTTGGACGAGGCCAACGTAAGTTGGATCGCCAAGTCCTGTGGCATTTTGCTTGATCTGAATCTGCGCCCTGCTCCGGACGGAACAACCATCCTTGACGTTTCGGATGACGCGATTGGTTTATACGTTCATTTCTTCAAACAAGGTGGTTTCAGAATTCCCATTTCTATGTTTCTTTTGAGGGTTTTGAAGCATTTTAGGGTCCACATTTCTCAGTTGGTGCCGATTGGAATAAACCGGACCACCATGTTTGAGATGTATTGCAGAGCTTTAGACATTGATCCTACCGTCCTTCTGTTCCGGGTTTTTTACAAGCTTTGCAAGCAAGGTCACTGGTTTTCTTTCCAAGCACGGGGCGGCAAGACTTACAAGCCCTGTTTTAAGGAGATAAAGTCCAGTCTCAAGAACTGGAAGAATCAATTTTTTCTAGTTGATCGAAGGGCGGTTCCTATTGCTATGCCATGGCGTCATCCAGACTCGAACGTCTCGGATCTTCCTCCGGCTGCCGGTTCTTATGATGAAGATTTAGTTGAGAGGCTTCGGGAGGTGATTATTCCCCTACACAAGCCACACCCCAGCTTATTGTATGCCGCTGGGCTTAGTTCTGTTTGGAAGTATGCCGGATATAAGCCTGTCTTGAAGGGTCCGGGGGGAGATGGTAATATGCCCCTTTATATATATTTTGTTCGTCCTTTTTGTGCCTAACATCTTCCATCTTACTTTTTTTTTTTTTTTTTTTTTTTTTTTTTTTTTTGTGATGCAGTTGTTACCATGTCCCAGTTTCTCCGCTTTTCGAATTTTGAGGGATGCAAGGTTTCGGCTGGACAGCCTTTAGCCGAGGGGGAGGAACATGTGACTCACACCACCCCTCCGGCCGAAAGTGCTGCAGTTATCCCCCCCAAGTCAAAGTATATGAAGGTGGTTGAGACGCCTTGTGAGTTAGTGGTGGCCGCTAGGAAGAAGAAAGAGGACCTGGCGGTTGCCGAGGGGCAGGGGCATTCTAAGAAGAAACGTGCTGCTGTGGGGGGGGGGGGGTCTCGTGTGTCAAGGAAGAAAAAGCGTACTGAAGAATCGTTCGACCATGCGCTGAGCTCCACACACGTCTCTTCTCCGAATCCACTCAACCAGGTCGGGCCAGTTCATGTTATGACTGACTCTTCTCGTCATGAAGAAGAGACAAATGCTGAGCGGCTGATTTCCCTTCGCCGTCAGAGTGATGAATTTGAGTCGCCCTTGTCTGGTCATCGATCTCCGTCTATGAATCCTGCCGGAAATGAGGGGGGAATGATGAGGAAGGGAATACTGCTCTGTCCATTCCGCCCCGGAGTCCATCATTCGTTCATTCAGGTTTGCTTCGAATGATTTGTTTGCCTTATTTGTACTAGTAATTGCTTCTATTCTAACGTTTTCACTACCTTTTAGCTCATGCTTCCGGAGCTCAGGAGCAGCCTCTTGCCTTCTCATCCAGCCACGCGGGTGAAGGAGAGGGTGAGTAGCTTGGCGCTTTCTTTATTCAGTTTCCGTTTCTTTTTCCTTAATCTTTTTATCTTACTTGCACATTGTCCACTGTTCCCCAGGTACTTCTGGCAATCGTTTTGGTGACCGACCCTTCACTCCCCAATGGGGGTTGACTGAGGGTTCGAGGATGAATAATGCCGCCAACTGTCGGGAGCTCTTAAACGGTCTTGGTGTTCGCTGGGAATGTGCATGCAAAACCAGACGAACGTGCTTTTGAGGTTCGAAGAGCTTTCCGAATGGTTTGCTGATCTTTCCCACACTCATGAGTCTTGCAAGGACGTGGAGCTCCGATACAAGGAGTGCAAAAAAGAGTTGTTGGGAGCCCAGGCTGAGAGGGATACTGCGGTTGCCAAGGCCGCTCGGATCGAACAAGAGAAACTTGACTTGGTTGTTGTTGGGGCTAAACAAGCTAACAAGATCAGAGATTTGGAAGCTAAGCTTGCCGCATCGGAGGCAGGCAATAAAAGGTTGGGGAGAGAGAGAGAGAAGACTTCACTGTTCAGTACGGTCATAGAGTGGTCGCCAAGCAGCGTTTGATCCGGGATTACTTTCCTACCTTTGTTCGCCGGCTTCTTCAAAGTGACAAATATAAGAAAAGTTCGGCGGTTCCCTTCAACATGGCCATTGCTGCCGGATGGCTCAAAGGGGTACAAGAGGGTCGCTCTCCTGAAGATGTGAAAGCCATTCTGGATGCCTCATCCGGTTTTGACCTGGAGGCTTATGATAAGCTCAATTCATCCTATGATGAGTTGTTCATCAAGAGGTACCCTTATGCGGACAAAGTTGCTAATGCTTATCTTCGAACTCCAGAGGAGCTGCAAAATTTGTTACCGGATGAGACTCCTCCTACTCCCGGCCAAGGATTCTCCGGCTCTGCGCAACCTTGATTTTGTAATAGCTTAGTTTGTTTTTGTTAACTGATGGTTTTGCTTTGTACGAAGCTCGTTGGAACAAACAATATTGTCTCTTGCATTTTTTCTTTTTTTTAAATGATTATTCGTCCGCCGTTTGGCGGAATAACATTTTGTCTTGACAAATTCTTTGATTATTGTTGTGCCATATATGTGCTTTTGTGTGGTGAGTATGATATTATTCGGCTTTAGCCTCGCATGCAGCGTGCCGTGGAATTTAACCGTTCGGTGAATAGCACCTAGGTTCTTCTCATGTGAATAGCACGTTTGGGGAATCTAACCGTTCAGTGAATAACACATAGGTTCTTCCCATGTGAATAGCACGTTTGGGGAATCCAATCGTTTGGTGAATAGCACCTAGGTTCTTCCTAAGTGAATAACACGTTTGGGGAATCTAACCGTTCGGTGAATAACACCTAGGTTCTTCCCATGTGAATAGCACGTTTGGGGAATCTAACCATTCGGTGAATAGAACCTAGGTTATAAGTAAGACATTGACTACGCATTCGATCGGAGGTAGCTAACCGTCCGTCGGAGTCACTAATAACTTATGTCCTACACAATTTTGTCGGAAAATTGCTATCATCCCAACTTGGGATGTAGCCCATATTTCATTTCATACTTTTTGGTAACATTTGGTTGAGATTACATGTGTTACATATAGCATCTCCTTAAATTCATTGCATTCCAAGTACGTGGTACTTCTTTATCTTCCATAGTCATTAGTTTGTAGGAGTCATTCTGGAAAGCCTCAATCACCTTGTATGGGCCTTCCCAAGTGGGTCCCAGCTTCCCCAAATTCTCCGCTTTACTGGCTTCGTTCTTGCGGTACACGAACTCTCCAACCTTGAAAGACACCGGCCGGACTCTCCTATTGTAATACTGTTCTACCTTAGACTTGTACTTGGCCTCTCTTATGGCCGCTGCTTCCCGCCTTTCTTGCAATAGGTCTAAGTTTAGACGCATTTCTTCCTCATTCATTCCCTCTTGAACCATCATGGACCGGAGTGCATCCCGCATGCTCCCATGTGTAACTCCCGAATGACATAATTGGCTTGTAGAGGGCCGACACATCGTAGCATAGGCATCAAATAGGACTTCTTGAAGAGTACGTCCCCTTTCATGGTATATTGACTGATTTTCATGTATAGGGCTCTAGCTTCATTCTTGTCATCTGGCCATATCCCCTCCTTAAGACACCTTACAATCGGAGTCATCCAATTGTCCCCCTCTTCTTCCACTATCGCATTGACTTCTGTTACTTCCACCGATGGCTTGCTTAATACTTCTACCAGAATTTCCTTAGTGAGATGGTTGAATGCGACTGAGGCCAACTTGCTGAGGATGTCTGCCTTCTGATTTCGGTTGCGGGGAATGTTTGCTATTCGGAACTTTTGAAAGTGGCTTATGCTGTTTTTTGCTTAGGCCAGGTATTTAATCATATTCTCGTTGCAGGCTACGAACTCGCCGTTGATCTGATTGGCAACTAACTGGGAATCGACCTTTACGGATAGTGCGGATACCTTCATTTCCTTGGTGATTCTTAGTCCGGCGAGCAACGCTTCATACTCCGCCTGATTGTTTGTGTTTTTGAAGTCCAGCCGGAGAGCATATGTGTACTCGGTTTTCGTCGGACTGATCAGGACCAGACCTGCTCCGGACCCACTTTTCCTTGACGCTCCATCCGTATAGAGCGTCCATTCACTTTCTTCATCCGGATTCTTTGGTTCGGCTATCAGTTGCTCAACCATTTTTCCCTTGCTATCCACGGGGACTTAGTTTATGAAATCGGCCAAACCCTTGATGGCATTTCTAGGTTCATACACTATGTCATACGTTCCCAGTTCAATCGAGTACTTTGCTAATTTTCCAGAGGATTATGCTTTACTCAATATTTTTTTGATTGGTTGATCGGTGATGACCTTGATGGGGTGTGCCTCAAAATATCTCATCAATCTTCTTGATGTGTGGAGTAACGATAAAGCCAGTTTTTCCAACGGAGCGTAATTGCACTCTGCCTCATGTAGAGTTCAGCTAACGTAGTGCACCGGGAATTGTTTTCCTTTCCGTTCGACCAGTAGAACCGCGCTAACCTCTTCCTTGGCGGTAGGGATGGCAACGGGGCGGGTTTGGGGCGAGGTGGCCATCCCCATCCCCAAACCCGATTACCAAAGTTCTCCCCAAACCCGCCCTGATCCCCATCAGGGATCTAATCGGGGCACCCCGTTGGGGCGTGATGGTCCCCCAAACTCGCCCCGTATTAATCGGGTATCTTATCGGGGTATCCTCTTTGGGTGCAATTCTCGACCAAAGCCGTATCATTTCACATTTATTGTTATTTTTTTACCGTTAGCAATAACGAACCTATTAATAATCAATTATAAACAATCCTTGTTAAGTTTTCAAGGATAGTATACATAAAAATGATAAATTATACTGTCAAAAATTAAAACTTAATAATATGACATTAAACGAGTTTCTATAATCACAATTTTTCATTCTTACAAATATAAAAAAACTGAAAATATTAGAGTAATATTTTTCTATTACGTAAATACTAACAAAATACTATATAAGTATAGATATATTTGTATATGTGTATATATTAATCGGGCGGGGCGGGGCGGGGCGAGGATTTCCCGCTCCCCGCCCCAAACCCGATTAAAATCCCCGTTTAATCCCCAAACCCGCCCCGTAACCCGATTAGCATGCCCCACCCCGCCCCAATTAGTTCGGGTTTCGGGTTTCCCCGTCGGGTTTGGGTTTTTTTGCCATCCCTACTTGGCGGCAGCCAAATAGACGCACAGTGTTTCCTTCGGCATGGGAGAAGCTAGGGAAGGAAGGTTGGGAAGGAAGGTTATCGATATACTCTGACCAAACTAACTTGTAGCTTGTCTACGGTTTAACAACTTTGAATGAATTCAAAACTATTAATAATGAAACACTGATATTGTTAGGAATATAAATATTCATATGAAGGCTCGGTCACCCCGAGCATCTAATTAGCATTTCTATAGCTTGTAGGCTTATCTATATTATCTTAGTATTATTAGTATTAGTATTAGTATTAGTCGTATCTATATTTGTGGAGTGGGTCGGGGCTTTCCCCACTGTCAGCTTGCTCCACAGTCCGCTAGGGACATAATATGTAGTAGTATATATATCCCTTCCCACACATGGGAAGGGTTGGACCTTTCTCACTAATCTAATATCATTTGTTTCTCTCTCTACAAAGGCTCCCAATCTCTTCCTTTATCTCTCTAAGTTCTTGATAAATCGATCCATAAACAAGCCTCTAACTTGTGTTTCTTGCATAGTGAATACCCTACAATTGGTATCAAGAGCCATGGTTAGGTCCATGAGAGTTGGTATTCACGAATTTGTGTAGTTTGTGAGGTGTTTATACTTGGGTCGATTTGTAGTTTTCAAGATCTTTCTTGTTCGGTTTGATTAGTTGCATACGGTTCATTTTGTGTTTTTGTTTAGTGATTAGAGGTTGTTTTATACTGGATTTGTGTAGTTCTTTAAGTTTTCTTGGTTAGATTTGTTTAGATTTGTAGTTTTTAAGGTTTTAGTTCGGTTTGTTCAAGTAGCATAAATTTCATCATTGTACTTTGTTTAGTGTTTAGAAGTTGGTTTTCTTTGTACTTTCTAGCTTAAGAATAGTATTAGAGTGGTATTTAGTGCTTGGATTCACAGATCTAAGAACGGTGTGGTGATTTTGAGATAATTCGTGGGTTGTAGTTGGGTTGTTCTTGGCAGCGGTTTGTCCATTTTGGTCGACTTTTGGACTCGGTTTGTGTCAATCTTGGACACGGTTTGTCTTTTTTACTCGTTTAGGCAAAAGGACAAAAGGCAGTGATAGTGACGTGCCTGGGAGTTTGTGCCTACTCGGTTTGTCCCTACTGCGCATACTCGGTTTGTCCCTGCTGTGCACACTCGGTTTGTGTAGACTCGGCTTGTCTCTGAAGAATTTACTCGGTTTGTGTAAATTTACTCGGTTTGTGTCTACTCGGTTTGTCCCATCTGCGTATACTCGGTTTGTGTAGACTCGGTTTGTCTCAGAGAAATTTACTCGGTTTGTACCTACTCGGTTTGTCCCAACTGCGTGCACTCGGTTTGTGTAGACTCGGTTTGTCCCTGAAGAATTCTACTCGGTTTGTCCCATCTGTGTGTACTCGGTTTGTGTAGACTCGGTTTGTCTCCGAAGAATTTACTCGGTTAGTGTCTACTCGGTTTGTCTCAGCTTCGTTGACTCGGTTTGTATCTGTTGAATCTACTCGGTTTGTCTCTCAAACTTGTATGCGGTTTGTGTCTTGGTGATTTTAGAAATTCCCGCGAAAGATTCAATTTCTCGGTTAAATCACAAGATCTGTAAAATCCCGTAGTTACTATGGCTACCACATCAAGTACATCATCAGATGATATTCAAGCAGCAGGATCTGATACTCGTCCACCTATGCTAGATAGGACGGATTATGAGTCTTGGGCACAACGAATAAGACTTTACTGCTTGGGAAAAGAAAATGGTGTTAATATTCTTAAGTCAATTGACGAAGGACCCTATCAGATGGGCACCACCAGAGATGTTGTTACAACTGGTGAAGATGGGACTGTAACTTTGGGCATTGATAGACCTAGAAACTATAATGATCTTAATGAAGAAGAAAAGAAGAGGTATGATGCTGATATTAGAGCCTCAAACATAGTCATTCAAGGTCTTCCAAAGGATGTATACAAGCTCATCAATTTTAACACTGAAGCCAAGGCTGTGTGGGACAACGTTAAAATGTTGTTGGCAGGGTCAGAACTCACAAAGGAAGATCGTGAGTCACAGCTGTATGATGAGTTCGAGCATTTCAAAATGAACCCAGGAGAGAATATCACAGATTACTATGTAAGATTTCATAAGTTGGTGAATGATATGAGGATGATCAGAATGACTATGCCCAACATCCAACTTAACTCAAAGTTTGTGAACAACATGACTCCTGAATGGGACAGATTTGTTACTGCCGTCAAACTCAACAAAGGTTTAAGGGATACTAACTATGAACAGCTGTATGCTTACCTACAACAACATGAGAAGCATGCTCTCTATGATCGGGTGCTGAGAGAAAAGTTGAATCCTTCAACTACAAATGATCCACTGGCATTCATGACAAACATACTACCAACAATCCAATCATCATCCAATCCAAGCTATCACCAACTTCACTCACAAGTACCTGCTATGAGTTCACAACTTGACTCAGGCTACTCTCAGACCGACAAAATGATTGACAACCTCACCAATCAAGTATCTCTACTGGTTCAACAGTTTCAAGCATCACTCCCTCAGACCAACAATCAGTTAAGGAATTCTTCCAACCCACGCAATCTAGCAATGGTGGAGGATGGGAAAATTGTGGTTCAGAATGTGCAAGGGAGAGCTGGTAGAAACATGGGTCGAGGTTATGTGCAGAATAGAGCAGGGAATGCCAATCAGGGGCAAGGAAAACAGATCAAGTGTTACAACTGTGGGGGGCTTGGACACATTGCTAGAAACTGCAATCAGCCGAAACGTCCTCAGAACTCAGACTACTTCAAAGACAAGATGCTGTTAATGCAAGCTCAAGAGAATGGAGCTGTATTGGATGAGGAAGAGTTATTGTTCTTGGCAGGAGATGGAGGAAATACTTTTGATGAAGATGTGGATGAGAAACCTGTTCAGGATCTAGCACTTAATGATCCTAACATCTTCAAGGCAGATGACTGTGATGCATTTGACTCTGATGTGGATGATGAACCTACTGCTCAAACCATCTTCATGGCTAACTTGTCTTCCCTAGCATCATCTCGTCAAGCTAGTCCTTCTAATGCATCCGTGATATCTGAGGTACTAAAAATTTATGACACATATAATATTGTCGAGGGACAACAGATTCCCGAAGAAGTACATCAGGCAGTTGTTTCTGACTCAAATGATGTTGATATGGAAAATAGCAATATTGTTTCATATGAACAGTATTTGAATAGCAACAACTCTCCTGATGTATCAAATGGTGAATCCTTTGTCAATAATGATGTGTGTGCTATGAGTAATGTATGTGCCTTAGATAATGCGAGTAATGTAAATAATGCATGTGTGTACCATGAGAACCAATTGCCTGTCCCTGATAATAACTTGATCACTAGACTTAACATCTATAAAGAACAAGTTGCTATGTATGAACAGCGTGCTAAGTTTGAGCTTAATGATCGTGAGCAGAAATTAGAAGGTCAAATGAGTACACTTATTAAAGAGTCTAGAGTGCGAGAAGAAACATTAAAAATAGAGTTAAGTTCTTTGAAAAGTCAGCTAGAACAGTCTGTCAAACAGAAACAGGAAGCACAAAAGTGTATAACAACACTTAAGCAAGAATTCAAACAAAAAGAAACAACTCTTTTAAATGATTTCTCTAAACTCAAGACATTAAAAAATAAGCTTGAAGATAAGTTGTACACACAAGATCAAACCATACAAACTGCTCAAATGATTCATAAGCACAGAAAGTTGAGTGATAAGCATAGTAAAATCATGATAGGTGAACCAAAGTCAACCATCCTTAAGGGCATGCAAGTACTTCAACCAGCCCTATATGATGGTAATGTGATGATTAAGCCTATTCATGACCAACCTGAGCATATCTACACTGACGAAGAGGATGAGTTAAGTGATAAAACGAGAAAAAAATGAATGCGAAAATGAGGGATCCCGAGTGCATAGCCAGACGAATAATAATCAAACCCCATGATTATTATGAGGAAAATCGTTTGACTGTGTTTGCTCCTCAAAAGAAGTTAACACCTGAACAAATATTTTGGAAACAAGATAGTGAAAAACTTAAGGAAGATAAACTTAAGGCCAACACCCCCCTCATTAGAAAAGTTGCGTCCATAACGGTGTATCCTCCCAATACACCTAGGAATCTGGTGCCTTTGTCTCTTCCCACTGAATGCAAAACCTATATTAGCTTATATGTGCTTTGGCAACTATTTGCTGATTTTGATAAAACATGTAAGAAGAGAATCACACCAACCGGCATTACTGAGGGGGAAAGGTGTTTTGAACATGCAAAAAGGTGTTACTTAACTGAGGTCATGCCATTCTTTAAACTACTTAAAGAACATTTTGAAGGGTTGCAAACTGCCCTTAAAGTCGAAATAAAAGAAATGGAAGTAGTATTTAAAGACATGGAAAAAGAGGTGAATGAATATGCAATAGAGCTTAAGAGTCGAGAGATTGAAAGAAAAAACATACTCATTACTAACGACAACTTGATTGCTAGATGTATTGCACAAGATGTATTTTACACTGTTTCTGATTCTGCATTGTCTGCTTGTCAATTTAATGAGTATGCTATTGCGTTGAATGTCACTCAGAATCGTGTTGTTGAGCTTGAGGGGGAGAATTTAAAATTGCTTGAAAAAATTCAAAATGATGACCATGATAACATGGTTAAACGTTTTTCAAAATTGGAAGTTGAACACCTTAATTTACAATTGAAATATCAACATTTAAATGAGAAACATAAGATATCGAATGACAAGACATCCTTGGATGCTCCTGAATTTGATACCTATTTTGAATTAAGCAAACGAGATGATACAATTCAAGCTCACACGAACACGATTCGACTGCTGAGGGCCCAAATTGCCCAACTGAAATCCAACAAGTGTGAAGTATATGGCACCAATAAACCTTCGTCTTCAGATTCTCAGAATTTTCAATATCAAAACACCATAAATAAGTTACATTATGAAAATGAGTGTTATCGAGAAGAAAATTCAAAGGTTAAACAACATTTCAAAGAGTTATATGATTCTATTAAAGTTACAAGAAGCAATCACAATGATCAAATAACTTCTTTGACAAATGAAATTGAGAGTCTGAAGGCTCGGGTGAAAGGTAAAATGCCATGCACCACTTGTAATTGTGATGCACCAAAGGCTAATGTTAGTAAAAAGTATGATGTTGATGTTGGGCGTATTCCGGTTAAGTTTAGAAATAACAGCCTTGCCCATCAAACATATCTCGATCATCTTAGAGAGGGCCTTGACACACTTCGTGAGGTAGTTGAAGAGGATAGAAATGATAAGCCACTTGATCAAGCAGTTGTCTATGCATGCAAACTCACGAAAAGAATTCAGGAAAACTTAGAATATGCCATAGGCTCAATTCCTAAGTTTAGAGGCCATAAAGATAGATTTGTTGCATCATCATCCAATGTTGTGAACAAGCATGTAGCCTTTGATCTACCACCCAAAACATCAGAACCCAACACATCATTAACAGGAAGGCATGTGACTGAAAAACAAACTAATGTTACCTTCGATGCTTCTACAGGAGTAAAAAGTGTCACCCAAGCTAGCGGGTCAAGGTCTAGAGGAAATGAAAGAAAGGATATGACTACGCCAGCTAAGAATGATCACTTGAAGAATGTAGAAGTCCAACCTAGGAACAATAAGTTTACAATGAGTAGGATGAATCGTGTTGATTCTAGTATCAAAAGTACTGTAATTAATTCGAATTCTAATGCTATCTGTAAAACATGCGACAATTGTTTAATTTCTGCTAATCATGATGAATGTGTTGTGTCTTTTCTGATGTCTTCTGCATCATCCCATGTTAAGAATGGTAGGATAACTGAAACATGCAAAAAGGTTTGGAAAGCAACAGGAAAAACATTTGCTAGCGTAGGCTATCAATGGAGACCCACTGGAAGGAAATTCAATTTAGGAAAACAGTGCACGTTACCTAAAATGAATAAGCATAAAATGGAGAATGTTAAGGAATGGAGACCCACTGGAAGGAAGTTCAATTTAGGAAAACACAGATCATTATCTAAAATGAATATGCATAAAATTGTGATGAATAAGGAATGGAGACCAACTGGTAGAATCTTGCCTTTAGAATCACAATGCCTTCCATCTAGGTCTTGTCCTGTCTCTAGTTCTGTCTCCTCAGTAAAGACAGTAGAATCTGTGAAATCTGTGGCTCCTGAATTTGTATGTGCTGACCAAATGGAACCCAATTGCACTTGGGGATCCACATTTTTCAGTTATCCATTGTTGTCTGGTTTCAAATGCAGGTCGTACAAATCGTCCTGTGGTATTTGGACTCAGGCTGCTCAAAACATATGACTGGGGATCGCTCACGGCTCAAGAACTTCGTGAAAAAGTTTATCGGGACAGTTAGATTTGGGAACGACCATTTTGGAGCTATTATGGGTTATGGAGATTATGTGTTTGGTAACAGTGTAATCTCAAGGGTATATTATGTGGAAGGACTGGGACACAATCTGTTTTCTGTGGGTCAATTTTGTGATTCAGATCTGGAAGTGGCTTTCAGAAAGCATACATGTTTCGTCAGAGAATTGGATGGTTTAGATCTCCTCAAGGGCAGTCGGGGCACCAATCTATACACCATTTCAATTGAAGAAATGTTGAAGTCCTCTCCCATATGCTTGCTCTCTAAAGCCTCTAAAACAAAATCATGGCTGTGGCATCGTCGTTTGAACCATTTAAACTTCGGTACCATAAACAATCTTTCCCGTAAAGATCTTGTTAGAGAGATGCCCAGACTGAAGTATGAGAAAGACCATCTCTGCTCTGCATGTCAACTGGGCAAAAGCAAGAAACAAACCCACAAACCTAAAACCATCAACACCAACTTGGAAGCTCTTCATACCCTCCACATGGACTTGTGCGGTCCAATGAGAATACAAACCATTAATGGAAAGAAGTACGTTCTGGTAGTAGTAGATGACTATTCTCGGTTCACATGGGTAAAGTTTTTGAGAACCAAGGACGAAACTCCTGAGGTTATCATTAAACTGATAAAACAGCTGCAAGTAAGGCTCGATAAAACTGTCAGAATCATCCGCACAGATAATGGTACGGAGTTTGTTAACCAACAACTCCGTAATTTCTATGAAAGTATTGGCATCACGCATCAGAAAAGTATCCCTCGCACCCCTCAACAGAATGGGGTGGTTGAACGAAGGAACCGTACTCTGGTGGAGGCTGCAAGAACTATGCTTATATTTTCAAAGACCCCGATGTTTCTCTGGGCAGAGGCTATTGCAACAGCATGTTACACTCAAAACCGATCCCTAATTCATCCAGTTCATGAGAAGACTCCCTTCGAGTTAATTCATAACAAGAAACCAGATCTTTCCTTTCTACGTGTGTTTGGTGCACTCTGCTATCCAACTAACGATAGTCAAGACTTGGGAAAGTTAAGAGCTAAAGCAGATATAGGTATTTTCGTTGGATACGCACCAGATAGTAAAGGGTATCGAATCTACAATAAAAGAACCCGTAAAATCATGGAAACCATTCATGTTACGTTCGATGAGCTGAGTGAGCTACCTGTTTCAGGACAAATCAGTTCTGGACCAGATCTTCACCTTTTGTCTCCTGGACCCATTAGTTCAGGACTTGTACAGAATTCCACGCCTGCAGATTCCTATGTGCCACCTACATGTGAGGAGTTGAAGAAGTTATTCGATCCTATGTTTGATGAATACTTTGAGCCGATGAATGGAAACATCCCAAGTGAACCAGCTATAATTCCTATGAATGAGGTTCAAGCCCCACAAGGTTCAGAAGGTCCTGCAACTACAATATCAGTCAGTCACAATGCTCCTGCTGCCAGTCAATCGCCTTCGTCATCAAACACTCAAACTTCTCCAGTAATGCAAGAATCTTCAGATAATAATTCTTCGGAAGTTAATCCTTTTGCTCCTGTTGAGGAGGCTCCTTTTGAAAACATATTTGCTCCTGAACATTCATCAGACACATCCTTACCTGAGGAACACAGCACTGCTACTTCTGTTCATAACCATCAACCTCACGACCATCTCAGGAAATGGACCAGTGATCATCCAATCGACAACATCATAGGCAATCCCTCACGTCCAGTATCCACACGTAATCAACTAGCCACTGATGCACTATGGTGCTTCTTCAATTCAGTAATGTCTAAAGTCGAACCAAAAGATGCCAAAGAAGCAATGACTAAAGATTGCTGGTTCCAGGCTATGCAGGATGAAATCCATGAATTTGATCGACTTGAAGTATGGGAATTAGTGCCTCCTCCGGAGCGTGCAATGATAATTGCTTTAAAGTGGATCTTCAAAGTGAAGCTTGACGAGTATGGTGATGTCCTAAAGAACAAGGCACGGCTAGTTGCTAAAGGGTTTAGACAAGAAGAGGGCATTGATTTTGAAGAATCGTTTGCTCCGGTTGCTAGAATTGAAGCTATAAGAATCTTCCTGGCAAATGCTGCGAGTCGTAATATGATAGTCTACCAGATGGATGTCAAAACAGCTTTCTTGAATGGTGACTTAAAGGAAGAAGTTTATGTGAGTCAACCTGAGGGATTCGTGGATGCTGAACACCCTACTCATGTTTACCGCTTGAAGAAGGCTCTTTATGGGCTAAAACAGGCGCCAAGGGCATGGTACGATACATTGACCAAGTTCCTCCTAGCAAACAGATTCTCCAAGGGTGTTGTTGATCCCACACTATTCACCAGGAAGTCAAGAAACCATCTACTGCTAGTTCAGATATATGTAGATGATATCATCTTTGCTTCAACTGATCCTAGTGAATGTGATAGTTTTTCAAAGGAGATGAATTCCAAATTCCAAATGTCCATGATGGGACAAATGTCATTCTTCTTAGGACTACAAGTATCTCAGAGTCCCGGAGGCATATTCATCAATCAATCCAAATACGCCAACGAGATCTTGAAAAAATTTGGATTCTATTCAAGTGAACCTGTTGACACTCCCATGGTTGATAGAACGAAGCTGGATGAAGATCCTTCAGGGATTCCAGTAGATATAACACAGTATCGAAGCATGATTGGATCTTTGATGTACATCACGGCTAGCAGACCAGATCTTCTGTTTGCTGTGTGTATGTGTGCTCGGTATCAATCCAGACCAACCAAGAAGCATGTTGAAGCAGTGAAAAGGATATTTCGATATCTTCAAGGCACGGTTCATATGAGTCTCTGGTATCCTAAGGACACGGCAATGGAGTTAACGGCTTACGCGGATGCTGATCATGCGGGATGTCAAGACACTCGTCGAAGTACTTCAGGAGGAGCTCAGTTTTTAGGGGAAAAGTTGGTTAGTTGGTCTTCTAAGAAGCAGATGAGTACTTCCATATCATCTACTGAAGCTGAGTACATTGCTATGTCTGCTTGCTGTGCTCAAATCCTTTGGATGCGGTCACAGCTTTCGGACTATGGATTCTCATACAACAAAATTCCCCTATATTGTGACAACAAAAGCGCCATTGCCCTTTGTTGTAACAATGTTCAGCACTCCAGGTCAAAACACATCGACATCAGGCATCACTTCATCAGGGAACAAGTGGAAAAAGGAATTGTGGAACTATACTTTGTGAGGACAGAATTTCAGCTAGCTGACATCTTCACCAAGGCCCTCCCAAGAGAAAGGTTTCAGTTTATTCTCCCACGCCTTGGCATGAAAAGCATGACTCCTGAAACCCTCAAGTGTCTTCAGGATGAAAAGGAGGAGTAAAGGATTGTCTTCTTGTATCCTTGTACATAGTTGTATATATCTTAAATCAAAAAGAAAAATACAAAAATATAAAATCTATAAAAACCATAAAAATCGAAAAATCAGAAAATACAAAAATAGTCCTACCTAGGCATGTCTTCTGTTTATCGATAACATTTACGGATCTAGAAATGTCATTCAACAATGGCACGGATTTTTAAATGAAGCTCGAGCAGAAGTTATACTAATCAGTTAAAACATGTCCTAATGGCTTGCAGGTACTTCATTCTGCAACCCGTGCTACACAATGGGGAAAGCATGTCGCCAAAAAGACAGCTGTTCCTCCAACCGGGTGATGTTCACCTGGGCATGGATTACTTTATATCCATGTTTCTCCGATTTGATGTACGTTTCAGTGCATCATTTCTTGAAAAAGAAGAGAAGTCTTCTTTGCATACAAATAGTTTTCATTCTATGATTCTTCTGAAAATTATTTGTGAGACACTTGGTGAATATGTGTTGTATGAAATTTGTTTATACTTGGATTATGCATAAAATTTGTCACTCAATCAACGACTACACAACCTCATGACAGTTCTTGTTTGATGAGTTGTGGGGTTGAGCGTGATTTTAGTTGAGGTTCAACTAGAATACGGGTCATTGATTGAGGGGGAGAGTGAATTCAAATTTTATATCATCAAACGGATTTATTGGTTGAAACATACTTGTTAGAAAAGGTTTTGTAGTTAATGGGGAATTAGTTGAAGAGGATCTTGCTTAAATATATCAAATGACCAAGTGTGTTAGTTGCTAGAAAGTTTAGGACATTATGTGCAATTTGCTTATAGTTTCCTAGCTTTATGTATCTAGAAGGTTCATTTGTGTTACTTTGGAATCCTCGTATAATCCCCAAAATGCTTTAAGACTCAAAACCTAAAAGAAGTTAGAAAACCAGTTGTGTTTGATGTTTTTGAATACTCCACTGGCATTTGTATGATCTAAATGAATGAGTTTCAAATGTTGTTTGTCTCTGCTGCTTAATGGTTGTTGATATTGTGCATATGTTCTCAGATTCTAATAGATTGCTATATGTAGATCATGTTCCTAAGATCCTGAATTGAATATTGAAATCCGTGTGAATTGCCATGTTCATGATTGCTAATTGCTCTTCATGCTAGATAGTGGTTTGACGTAGTTCCTGATTGGGGTTTGATTATAAGATGAACTTGGTATTATAATGTGGCAAGCTGCTGAAGGGTAGCTATTTAGGAATAGTGTATCTGTATGTATGTATATCTGTGTTGATATTCTTATGCAGATTCCATAGCCAAAATGAATGTACCAGTTCCCATTCTAACCATTTGATCAGACGTTCAAACTCTATTGATTGGCTCGAAATTCACCACGACAACAACATCGGCAGCAACAACAACAACAACACTGTCATCACCTCCATCACCATCATTTCAACAAAGAAGTAATTACTCAGATCTCGCCAAGTGGGGATCGACAATACTTGAGAAGATTTGTTGGTGGATGGATAATCGATGTTGACCACTGACTCACTCAGTAAAGTGGGTGATTACATCATTTGAGCAAAAAGGTCAATATCATTTGTGTCATAATTATCAATTTGTGCAAAATGAGCAGTGAATCTCCCTCTTAGATTAAGGGGGAGCAAAGTATGTTTCATCATCAGAACATGTTAAACCTGACCACATTTTCTCCCATGTTTTTTCTAAATTATTTAAATCAATTGGGATCACAAATCTCAAAAGGTTTGAAATTTTTGATCGGGGGAGAGAATGTGATTTAAATATGAAACCTGATGAAAATGTGATGTTTTGGACATAAAAGTAAGCTCTCCCATATGTGCTAAACCCTTTTGTATACCAAGGCACATATTGAGGGGGAGCAAAATATTTTGGATGTGATAGTAAGCTCTCCAGTAAGTGCTAAACTATTTTGTATACCAATGCACTTATTGAGGGGGAGCAAAGGATTTGGCATGCATCTTGTGAGCAAGGCTCAGACTTCACCAATGAATTGACGATAGCTAAAGTCAGTAGTCGAAAGGACATGTCCTGGACGGGTAATAATTTCAGCCAGTTTATCTGGTGATGTAAGCGTGTCTCGCAAAGGACGTGTCTGAGTAGAATGTACCGATTTCGAGCGACTTTCCTTGAATGTGATCTGGACGGGTAATAATTTCAAGCTAGTTTACTAGTGATGTAAGCGTGTCTCGCGATGATCATGTTCTTGGAAAATCAATCAATTCAAAAAGTGCGAGCTCTACCTAACATGTGCAAATTTATAAAACAATCAACCGAGCACATGTTGAGGGGGAGCATTTGAAAAATATAAAACTCTCAAGTGTTTGCAAAAATGTGTTTCAAATCATGAACACTTTGAGAGATTTTTTCAAAGATTTGGTTTATGGCAATCGTGGAAGTACACCAAAGACCGACCATTTTAATTAATGTATGGAGTTATAAGGATGGTTAGGTTAGGCTCAAGTTCCCACGATCCCGCCAGAGCCGGAAGGATCTACCCAGGGACAATCCACTAGTTAGTGTAGAAGTCCTTAGGTATGATTAAAAAGGAGAAAAGTGAATGAGGGATAGTGCCGACTGAGATGGAGCTAGTACTGGAACAAACCCAACAAGGTGCTAGTTATGAAGTCTCAGTAAGCACTGAAGGGGTTGAAGAATGAAAAAGAATTGTAAAGATAAAGGGTGAAAAGAAATAGCCCTCCTTACAACTTAGGCAGAAACCGGGTCAATACATATGCTGTCAGAATCACTTAGTTGATTGCTGGCATTGAAGACAAAGTATCATGGACCCAGTGATACGCTGCACAACCCTCCCTAGCCACTCAAGGTCCCTCAAAGGACTCTTGTTTCAATTGTCACGGAGTTCAATACATTCCTATCGTCTCTCTCACTCCGAGTTAGATGATATTGAAAAGGTGGCAGTCCTCTCCAGCCTCCGATCACCAAATCAAAACGCACAATAGAGTCTAGAGCCACGAGATGCATAATAAGATCTCATAGGGACACAAATTATTTCTACACTGGGTGTTCAACATTAAGGACACCAGTTGTAATCTTAAGAGTCCTTACGCAGATCTTAGCAATCTGCCAGAACATTTATGAGGGAATTTACAAATGTAATTCTCAATGATTGAATGGAAATTCCTGCCAGGGTCAACATCAAGCAGCCCTGAAAGCAGGTCACTTCGGTAATTCTTTATGGATTACGCTTAGTGGTCGCGGCGGTTTCAAACGGTCTACAGTCGTGGAGTGATCTCCAGCGACTCACCTAATCGTTGATGTGCTACGGTTCGATCTTAAAAAGCCCTCTGTGGGTTTTCGATTAGGAACGGTTTGGTAAGGATTAGAGAGAGTTTTCACACTATGCTGTTAACAATCTCGAAGTCCGAACCTGTAAGTACCGGACGTTTTATTGCTAACTGTCGTATGCAGGAACTTCTGGCGATTGTAGCTGATTGCTGTTGCAGCTGTTGGCGGTTGTAGCTGTGGAATGCTGTAGCTGGTTGCAGTTGTAGCTGGTTGCTGAAAAGATGCCAATCCTCTACCACATGTTCACACTACATCATCTTAATCAAAGAAGTCATGATCAACCTAAAGACCTTTAACACAGCTTCTGCAAACTCTGATGCTGAAGATCATGACACCAAATAGTGTGAGCATGTCGGCTCGAAGAATATCACATCACATGGAAACATACTCCTGAAAGATGACTTGGAAACAAATGTTGGATGATAAAGTCGAAGAATACTCAAAGATCATCCAAGACAATCAATCAGTCATCAAATCATTACTGCTGAAGGCACAAAGACTAAAGACATTGAAGAATCAAAGACTACGAGCTATGAAGACAACTTCAGAAGATAAAATGCTAGAATTCAAGTTATTATTTCCGGGTGACCTCCCTTAGGGGGAGATTGTTAGGAATATAAATATTCATATGAAGGCTCGGTCACCCCGAGCATCTAATTAGCATTTCTATAGCTTGTAGGCTTATCTATATTATCTTAGTATTATTAGTATTAGTATTAGTATTAGTCGTATCTATATTTGTGGAGTGGGTCGGGGCTTTCCCCACTGTCAGCTTGCTCCACAGTCCGCTAGGGACATAATATGTAGTAGTATATATATCCCTTCCCACACATGGGAAGGGTTGGACCTTTCTCACTAATCTAATATCATTTGTTTCTCTCTCTACAAAGGCTCCCAATCTCTTCCTTTATCTCTCTAAGTTCTTGACAAATCGATCCATAAACAAGCCTCTAACTTGTGTTTCTTGCATAGTGAATACCCTACAGATATACTTTGCTAAGTATGCGGAATCTACTTCAACAAAGCTAAGAAGAACAACTTTGAATATTATTAAAACCTTGAACCTGCTTTCTTACACAGATTCACTAACAAACTCTAATCACTAATACTTCTAATAATCGACTAATACTTTTCTCTAAAATCGCATATCTCTAATGCCAACCTAGGGATCCTTTTATAGGCACAAGGAAAACCCTAGTCGGTTTACAATACTTGAACGACAAGTAATTCTAATTATAACTCTAATCTAATACGAACATTCTAGAATTACACATTAGTCCTTAATCTATTTGCATAGCAGTCCTTCAACGAGCAGCAGTACTTTAGTCGAACAGCAGTACTTTGACTTGAGTAGCAGTACTTTGACTTTCAGCAGTACTTTGATATTTCATAGCCCAACAATCCTCCCCTAACTTGAATTCTACTTGCTTGATTTCAAGTTCCTTTGTATTTCTTTAACTTCAATACTTTATCTTCAAGGAAAGGTTGTTTCTTTGAAATCTGTCTCGTTGTTGTTTTGTCATCATCAATGCAATTAGTATCTTCAATCTTCATCAGCAACAATTCTTTTCAGCATCATATCTTTTCAGCAACTCAGCATCATATTGACAATAGGTACATCAGATCTTAAAAGTTTCATACTATTCTCATCACTTCCAGGTGTGTTAACTCCTGTGAGAGGTGAATCATTGAAAAATTTAATTGATTTTGATGTCTCTTTACCAAAGCCATTAACTCTGGAGTAGCCAATGTTTAGATTTAGGAAAAACCATGGTAC